>QXVZ01018901.1:0-14495 GCA_008931825.1 Phallusia fumigata | reverse complement strand
TAGAAAAAACGCTTTATTTGCTTGCTTGTTTGAAAAGCGTCCCGGTTTTGAGCTGTAAAAATATGGTAAGCCTAATTTAAGAGCACGAAAAATTGGTGTCGTTAAATAGGTAAAGCGTCCTATACACACTAAGAATCTGATGTTCACCTGTGTGCTACACTTTTATAAACTGTGAACAAACTAGGATTTTTAAAGTTTCGGCTTTCTCTGCAGCACCGGTCAACCAGTAGTGGCCCAAACAGTAGGATTTTCCACTGAAGATGTCAAACAAATAAAAAGCAAGTACAAATGCGGAGGTATGTTTACGAAACAAATTTAGGATTCCAGTAATTTTTTAACGCAAAGTAGCGGAACGATTTGTAATACGATAGCTATAAAGATATAGAGTGGTAGAGTGGTATTTCACATACAGGTTCAGAATTGTATATTATTCTTCAATAATGGAATGAAACATTGTAGACCATATAATTTTCATAAACTATTAACTTTAAATGTTTTTCTCGTCAGTAACACATCTTTCAAAACAACCAAATAAAATTGTGTAGATTACAAGCAAACTAGACTATCCATTTGACAAACCTAAAATGGGAACGACAGAACACGTAATTCCCACAAGTCGTGAAAAATAACAGTTTGTTTTCTTTCCAGATGTGGTCTGCCAGGACAAGATGTAAGTTAAGTTTTTGTGTGTATGCTGTGAATATCAGTTAAAATTAAAAAAGATTTAACCGAAAGCCCTTTGACCGAACCTACAAACGTAACTAAAGGCATTGCGGTACTGAACAACCAACATAATGTTTTAAAATCAGTATTTCGAAAAAACTAAATGCAAACAATTTCATTTTCTAAAACGTCAAAAATCCACACAAACCAGTGCTGAAAGGGCGTAAAAGTCTAACTACAGCGATGCCAATTAAAAATATTTTGCTTTACAGGCTCTACTGCAAAAAGTATTGGTATCTCTGCGCCCGTCACTACGCTCTATTTGGANCGAAGTTATTACGAACTACAGCGATGCCAATTAAAAATATTTTGCTTTACAGGCTCTACTGCAAAAAGTATTGGTATCTCTGCGCCCGTCACTACGCTCTATTTGGATATTTCTGTCCGTCGACATGCGGGCTCTGCTAAGCGGGTACAATTTTTAACACTAAAATTCCATTTTATATTGCAATAAGTTTGCGTGGTGTGTGTCAACCGATCTAATCCTAATCCAATGTACAGAGCCAAGTAAAATTTACCGACCTAAAAAAGAAAAATATATAAAAAACACTGCAATCTGGATGGCGCACACTATACTGAACATAACTTAGCAATATAACCAGTTTCGTTTCTACATTTTGACATCAGCAGAATCGTCATGCTTTGTACACTTCCCAGTTTCACACAACTATCCGATAACAACGTCACACATTCGAACAAACAATAATGTTACACATTCAAATATTTCTTTTAGACATCTTCAAAACAGAAGTGGATCAACTAGCTTCAAAGTATCTAAGAAACACCACTTCCTAATAGCAATGCGTCAAATGTTAAGGGCAGAAAACCGGAATCGTTGTATTTGTTTGTCGTGAACTATTTCGTACATGGATTGTGTTTGCAATGCTCGCTTGTGCGTGGAAATAAACAATGAGAAGTAGAAATGTTTTGAGTGTTCACAAAGTGATTCACCTAAGTGGTTAAATAAACATTTCACAAGCAAAAGGGCAACTGCAAAAACTGATTTACCAAGAACAATCTTAGTGCTTTGATTTTTCCTCACTAACAATGAAACCAACAATGCGAACGCATTTGTCTTAAACTAAGTTATTTGCAGCATGCGTACACTTTAACATAGGCGGCTAGCTGTACTGGTGTTCAGTACAACTAGTTTAACCATAACCAAGAAGAGGTACGTTAACAGGTATTTTGCTTACCTGGGAAAGACTCCTTTGCTGTAAACATTTTCACCCGAACTACAATAGAGGAACACGTGATAACGAAGTGCAATTCCAACAGAACCATATAATTCAACTCCTTTACGCAAAAAAGTGCACAATCTATAAAGTAGCAAGGATAAATATATAACCACCTAGTCCAATACAGGGTATATTACACAGTGTTTGAAAGATATTAAATTTATTAAACCATCATAATTAAAAACATAACGGCCAGAGAACAAGTTTTCTGGCAGTTAAGTTTTTAATCAAGCTACTCTTCAAGATCGTGTCTTATGTGCCTAAATATTAAACCATCACTGCAAAGAAGAAAACCATGAAATCAGTGTTTAACATCACATAGTAAGTCTACGCTTCAGAAAGTTTGACAGACCAAACACGAAACACAAAAGCCAAAACTAAATACAGGCGCTTCAATTTCTTAAGTAAACCCGAGGCACAAAGCGTTAAAAATGTTGCACGCAAAAAATCGCATGGTAACCGGGTAGATGGCAGAAAAACACACGAAGGTTGTTGGAGCAAGTAAAGGGATGTCGCAGCTATTTGGATAGTTTTGTTTCATGAGGACACGGTGTGGTAGGAAGCAAAAACTTGATACGTGATGGCCAAAAAAAAGGAACCTATTTTACGCATTGACGTTGCAAAAGTTGGAATTTGCTCTCCGAACGCCAACTAATTCGTGTGTCCTCGTGGGTTTTATCCAAGTGAATTAAACGATTTTTTTGTTAACGTCTGCAATACTTGCAAAATTTGCAGCTTTATCTGTAATTTGTTGTATTGCAGAAGTAGATAGTTTTGCCAAGGCAGCATGTTTACAACAAAGCAACCACTGAACTATTCACAACTTTTGCCGATGGCGGAAATGCGTTTGCTTGCAACGCAAAACGTTGTTGACACAACTGAGAAGTCGTGGGATTTCGTAAAAAGCTCTAGGAAAACAAACAGACAAAACCTTTTTCAGCTGATTTTAAATTTCCTGCTGTGGCGCGAAAACAAAGGCTCTTCTTCATGACAACAAGCAAACAAAGATTTTTTCTCTGGAAAACTCCCAATCAGTCTGAAGTCAGCAGACAATTTCCAAGAAATCACATCAACTTTTCACATCATAGACAAGTTTTTATTTGTAAAGTTTTTGTGAAGTTTTATTATTCACAAAACGCTTTGAATACGTTCCTGTTAAAATAACGCCACGTTTGTTTTGGAATGAGATGTCTATAAAAGGCACAACGGTTCACTTATAGCTATAGATTTGAACTTAACTATCAAAAATGGCATCTTTAATCTTACGCCATGGTTTAGAGGTTTCGCTTGTTATCGGCGTGTTCATCAACATATGGTGAGGACCCTGTTATGTTTTACTTGTCTAGCAAACACTAAGCATGGTGTATTCATGATAATTTTATTTACAGCCATGCAAACATCGACCTCAACATAACCGAAAAAGATGACGGAACTGGTAAGTCATTGATATCAACATTGCCTGAAAATGTTATATGGGTTGTACGTTGGACGGTGGTAAACTGGTAAATATGTATCGTAGTGACCAAAACGTGTTTGATGGCAAAAACAACTTTTAACATTTTTCAAAGGCGCTGTGTTGGATTCCATTGACCAAATGTATATTATTATATTGTGTAAAACTTACATATTCAGTTTTTTTTTTAACAGAGCCAAATCTGCATGATATGGAAATAGCACTACTGGAAATTCTTTCAGGTGTTTTGATTTTACATGTTTTTAAGTCAGTGTTTCATACAGTTAAATATACATTGAAATTCGTATAAGCAACGCTGTAATGTTAAGATGTTACATAGATTCAGATAAGCGCAGAAAATGAGTTCAATTTAAGCGCACGCTCTACTTTTTAGAAGGTTCGTCCGCTTTAAAACAATGCATTTTTGTCAAGTTCGTCACAGTTTGCCACGAAAAAACTATAATTGATAAAGGCCCTTGCTGAAATTTTAACAGGCCCAATATAATTTTCCACCTCGCTTGGTGTTTGTTTTTCTCTCTACAAATAAATGCACCGTACGTAGGAAACGTAACAGGAGCTGAGCTTGAGGAATGCCCGAGCTCAGAAGAATGTTTAAAGAACTGTCCTGTTGGTTACGCGAAGGATGAACGGGGTTGCCCAGACTGTAGCAAGTGTTCAACAGAAGGGTTGTTCGAAGGCGACATCATTGTCCAAGGTGAGAAAATGACGTTAAGATACGCGAAAAGGTTTAATGATTACGACGGCGTCTGGCAGTGCATATGTATCTGAGCACTCAACATCGCCTTGGCATCGATGTTGTATTGAATTGAGAGGTGAGTAATGTAGGTCTAAAACTGCTGAACAAATGTTCAAACAAGTCCAATTTTTCACGCAAAACAAAGTACAAACGCTATATTTCCTTTTCGTGAGGCATATTTTAGCAGTGCTGATTTTGAAAGAGCGCTGTTTATCTGTACAAAGAGGGCCTGAGCCGGCCTACAACGGTAAACCTTTAGAAGAAGGTAGTTTAACGAACCTTTAGGGGTTAAGCCATCATAAGCAGAAAAACAGCCGAAAATACATTTACGAAGGTACCGCATTCGCTTTTAATTCAACTAAGTTACTTCAGCTTTTGGTTACAAGTCATTCCACATTTGCTCTTACTGAAAGATCCAAATACATGTATGCATATATTTCGCCTCGTCGGTATCTGTAAAACAGCACACACCAAATAAAGGATATAAAATGGTAAAAAAATCACACAAAATGAAAAAATAAACTACGTCGGCTCACTAAGCAAACCTGGTCAATTTAACCAAGTAGAATGCGAAAACAAGATAGGTACAAAAGTCAAAAGCTGGTGTTAAAAAAGGCTCTCGTCGTAAGGCAATAATACTGTTCTTCGGCGATTTCCCACCATTAATTTTATCAAACCCAAAACTAAAATAAAATTGAACACAAATCAAATCTATACCAGTGTACCAAACGCTTCGACCCCCGCTTAGAAACGTCGGTTTACAATAAAAACATAGACTTGTTTACACTACAGGGGAAAGGGAACTCGAAACGATCTTAGATGTCTACGGAGCAAACTACAATGTAACTGGAGAAGAACGAAGCAAACGAGACGCTATAAGACACGGCCTCTATCAATGGCCAAAGTTTGGGAACGTGGAAGTGAGGATACCTTACGTCATCGACAGCCAAAGTTTTTCAGGCATGTACAATATAGGAGTATCACATAAACTGTCTTGGTCTGTATAAGAGCACTCGAAACATTTCGTAAAAGTGGGGATGAAAAGTAGTTGTGATTTTTTGGCATTTTTCTAATTCGAATTCATTTTCAATCACTAAATGTACTTATGCAAACGACACGACTTTTCTCTTTGTAATTTGTATTGTAGTAACTGAAAACCTAGTTTAAAAAAATCCAAAAACTAAACATAACTCAAACAAATTATTTTTTAACTTAAGCGTTTTCTCCGTGACTGCCAGAACAGCAAGGTAAGTTTATTTACGCAATAATTGAGAATTCTTTATTGATCAGGAGCATTGTTACTTGGTCCCTTGCTTATACGGGCCATCAACGAGGCAATTGGAAAGTTACACGCTTTTACGTGCATTCATTTTATTCCACGGGAATACGAGGAAGACTACATAAAGTTCCAGTATGGCGATATTTGCTCATCTCATGTCGGCTTGTGGGGAGGCATGCAACCGGTAACGTTAGACTTTAGTCACATAATACCAATAGATCCTAGCTCTCCACCTTTTGTTAACAGGCAAAAAAGGCATTAGGCAAAGCANTACAGCCATGCAAACATCGACCTCAACATAACCGAAAAAGATGACGGAACTGGTAAGTCATTGATATCAACATTGCCTGAAAATGTTATATGGGTTGTACGTTGGACGGTGGTAAACTGGTAAATATGTATCGTAGTGACCAAAACGTGTTTGATGGCAAAAACAACTTTTAACATTTTTCAAAGGCGCTGTGTTGGATTCCATTGACCAAATGTATATTATTATATTGTGTAAAACTTACATATTCAGTTTTTTTTTTAACAGAGCCAAATCTGCATGATATGGAAATAGCACTACTGGAAATTCTTTCAGGTGTTTTGATTTTACATGTTTTTAAGTCAGTGTTTCATACAGTTAAATATACATTGAAATTCGTATAAGCAACGCTGTAATGTTAAGATGTTACATAGATTCAGATAAGCGCAGAAAATGAGTTCAATTTAAGCGCACGCTCTACTTTTTAGAAGGTTCGTCCGCTTTAAAACAATGCATTTTTGTCAAGTTCGTCACAGTTTGCCACGAAAAAACTATAATTGATAAAGGCCCTTGCTGAAATTTTAACAGGCCCAATATAATTTTCCACCTCGCTTGGTGTTTGTTTTTCTCTCTACAAATAAATGCACCGTACGTAGGAAACGTAACAGGAGCTGAGCTTGAGGAATGCCCGAGCTCAGAAGAATGTTTAAAGAACTGTCCTGTTGGTTACGCGAAGGATGAACGGGGTTGCCCAGACTGTAGCAAGTGTTCAACAGAAGGGTTGTTCGAAGGCGACATTATTGTCCAAGGTAAGAAAATAACGTAATCTACGAGATGGGCCTAATGATTACGACTGCGCCTGACAGTGTATGCGTATCTGGTCACTCAAAATCGCCCTAACATCAATGTTGTATTGAACTAAGAGGGGAGTATTGTTGGTCGATACTTGACCTAACACTGCTGAATGTTCGAAAAAGTCCAGGTTTTCACGCAAAACTATCCACGGATAGTCACTATCAAGAATGTACAAACGCAAAATTTCCTTTTCGTAAGTGTGGCATATTTTAACAGTACTGATTTTGTTTGTCCTTACAAGGCCTGAACCGGCCTATAAAGGTAACCTTTAAGAAAATGCAAAAGGTGCAAACGCCAGTAAAACACTTGTGCTAAAAACGGTCTTCGTCGTAGGACAAAAATCCTGTTCCGTGGCGATTTTTGTAATTTGAAATATACGTGGTCAATTAAACCACCTCTAATTTTATCAAACGAAACTCAACTAAAATTGAACACAAATCAAATCTATACCAGTGTACCAAGCGCTTCGACGCCCGCTTAGAAACGTCGGTTTACAAAAAAAAACATTTACAAAGAAATTGAATTTGATGAACTTGAAATATAGACTTGTTTACACTACAGGAGAAAGGGAACTCGAAACGATCTTAGATGTCTACGGAGCAAACTACAATGTAACTGGAGAAGAACGAAGCAAACGAGACGCTATAAGACATGGCCTCTATCAATGGCCAAAGTTTGGGAACGTGGAAGTCAGGATACCTTACGTCATCGACAGCCAAAGTTTTTCAAGCATGTACAACATAGGAGTATCACATAAACTGTCTTGGTCTGTATAAGAGCACTCGAAACATTTCGTAAAAGTGGGGATGAAAAGTAGTTGTGATTTTTTTGGCATTTTTCTAATTCGAATTCATTTTCAATCTCTTTGTAATTTGTATTGTAGTAACTGAAAACCTAGTTTAAAAAAATCCAAAAACTAAACATAACTCACAACAAATTATTTTTTAACTTAAGCGTTTTCTCCGTGACTGTCAGAAAAGCAAGGTAAGTTTATTTCCGCGATAATTGAGAATTCTTTATTGATCAGGAGCATTGTTACTTGGTCCCTTTCTTATACGAGCCATCAACGAGGCAATTGGAAAGTTACACGCTTTTACGTGCATTCATTTTATTCCACGGGAATACGAGGAAGACTACATAAAGTTCCAGTATGGCGCCATTTGCTCATCTCATGTCGGCTTGTGGGGAGGCATGCAACCGGTAACGTTAGACTTCAGTCACATAATACCAATAGGTCCTAGCTCTCCACCTTTTGTTAACAGGCAAAAAAGGCACAAGGCAAAGCAAACAGTGCTAACACTGAAACGCGAGGTTGTTTGCTCAAATTTTAGGTTTGTTGACTTTGGGGTCGGGCAGAGGTTTAAATTTTGTCAAAAATTTTTTGTGTTTTAAACGAATAATTTATATTGATTGATTAAATATCACACCAAAGTTAAAACTAATAATTTTGTAGTAACGAATGCTCGAGTCTAAAAAGTCAATCTTAATTTACCGACACAAACATACTATTTATAATTTATAAAGCATAAACATATCGGGGGGGAGTTTAACCCTGAAAATCGGGTAAAGGGGTCCATGGAAAAAAGATTGAGAACCACTGGTTCGGGGGTAAAAATTCTGTTTTCGATCTCACACCCGAAAATCTCTAACTGTGCTCATTTCACCCATTTTTGCATTTAAGAGAAAAAAAACTGTGTTTTAGCGTTTTTTGCATGAGAAAACACTTGGTTTTACATCCTAGATAACGCTAAACCCGGCCTGCTCACCTTCGGCGGGAGGGCCGATTCACGAGATCATGCACGCACTGGGGTTCTGGCACGAACATTCGAGACCGGACCGTGACAGTTACGTCGAAATAAAGTGGGATAACGTGCCAGCACGAAGTATGCTGTTGTTATATTTGCTTGAGTGTTATCCATACTTGCGCAAGTTTTAAAGTTTTTAAACACGCAAGTACGGTCTCCGAAATTTAACAAAGAATCCGCATTTAAAGATTTTGTTTAGGGGCTTGAAATAAATTCCACAGTGCCCTTCTTTCTGGTTTAGACTTCTAATGAACGTTTTTGCCACTGAAAGCATGTTGGTGGTTTTATTTGTGTTCTTGGCGGTTAATGAAGGCCGATATGAATAATGAAGGACTTAATCAAGACATCAAATTGCCGACCAAAACTTACGGTAATGGTAACTTACTCCTATGACAGTCGCTTTGAACAAAACACGCGGAACCTATTTTGTTTGTCATTAAAAAACCACTAGGGGGCGCTGACGCCCAATTTCGGAAGCTCCGGTTTGGACCAATTTGTGTAGATGACCTTTAAAGAAAAAATAATCCATTGTTTCCTAGGTATTAACTTCGCCAAACAACCCTACTATGAATGGGATTCCTTCAATTCCCCGTACGACATCGATTCGATCATGCAATATGGTGGTTACGCAGGGGCGTTGGATCGAAGTAAACCCACCATCATAAATAGAGCGTAAGTTAATTTCTAAGATAGCCTTTTCACCATTACATGTTTGGAAAGCATTCGTTCGGTTTTACCATCACTCTATTCCAGTGGATCTCAAACTTCTGGAAATTCTTTGCATAACGGCCTCTTGCAGATTTTTCGGTATCTCGCGGCTCTCAAAAAATTTCAAATTAACTTCACACTAGCTTTTTGCGCCACAATCGTGTTCACAACACAGCATTGCGCGGTGGTGACACAAAAGGTACAAATAACGCCCCACATGAAGCGTATATCTGCAATACATCAGTAGTCAAACATAGAATAAGTAAGAGAGACGGAAGACGGGGCCCCTAAGAAACAGTGGGCCTCACTTTGAGAACCATTGCTCTATTTGTTACAAACATTAGGTCGAGGCCATATCGAAACTCGCCATAAGCGATAAACAGACTGTGTGGTTCAGTTGGTTAAGCGCCCAGGATATATTGGGGTTGTAAGTTCGAATCCGGTGGTGGGTGAGCCTTTGTAAGAGCTTTTAAAGCAGCACTAACCCGAAGCTATCACACACTTCGGAACTCTTCAAACATGCCAAACAAGAATACTAATATACAGGTTCTAAATATACCAGTGTTATACAGTCATACTATAACCGCTGTGGGTTGGGGCCCAGGAAAAAAGTAGCGGGTTATACCAAATAAATAACGAAATTTTAAGTGTTTTTTCCTTGCAGCACTGGTAGACCGGTAGTGGCCCAACATGCTGGATTCTCCACAGAAGATCTCAACCAGCTTAACAGAAAGTACCAATGTCGAGGTACGTTTGCGAAAAAATTCAGAGTTTCAATGATTTGCCAACAAGTAGCTAAACGAATTGTATAATTGGGGTAAACGGCAGCGCTGTTCATAATACGGTATAAAAAAGTGCAGCATTATACAATATCACGGAGTATATATTTCCCTTCAAACGTACGCTTTACACCCTTTACTAATTATTACTCAAGCATTTAAAAACGCCATAGCTTATTAAAACTATATTGGTTTCAAATTTTTAACTAATAGATGTAGACCACACAAGTGAGGCAAAAAATATGGTCCACTTACTGCACCCTAAATTTAAAGATCTCGGCATGGCACACAAGTTACGTTTTGAAAATAACGTTGTTTTTTTCTTCTTTGCAGCGGTGTATTGCAGGGACCGATAGTAAGTTACCTTTTTATGTACGTTATGAAAACTTAAAGCGATTCATGTTTTTATTTTCTAAAACCTACGGCTAATTTAAAAACACGAAAAAAATGAAGCCGTTTTGACTTTGTAGACAACCAGCGTTTGGGTGGTGTTAAAAATGCGTTTGATCGAACTGTTTCCTTGACTTCTGTACAGAGCANACAGTCGCTTTGAACAAAACACGCGGAACCTATTTTGTTTGTCATTAAAAAACCACTAGGGGGCGCTGACGCCCAATTTCGGAAGCTCCGGTTTGGACCAATTTGTGTAGATGACCTTTAAAGAAAAAATAATCCATTGTTTCCTAGGTATTAACTTCGCCAAACAACCCTACTATGAATGGGATTCCTTCAATTCCCCGTACGACATCGATTCGATCATGCAATATGGTGGTTACGCAGGGGCGTTGGATCGAAGTAAACCCACCATCATAAATAGAGCGTAAGTTAATTTCTAAGATAGCCTTTTCACCATTACATGTTTGGAAAGCATTCGTTCGGTTTTACCATCACTCTATTCCAGTGGATCTCAAACTTCTGGAAATTCTTTGCATAACGGCCTCTTGCAGATTTTTCGGTATCTCGCGGCTCTCAAAAAATTTCAAATTAACTTCACACTAGCTTTTTGCGCCACAATCGTGTTCACAACACAGCATTGCGCGGTGGTGACACAAAAGGTACAAATAACGCCCCACATGAAGCGTATATCTGCAATACATCAGTAGTCAAACATAGAATAAGTAAGAGAGACGGAAGACGGGGCCCCTAAGAAACAGTGGGCCTCACTTTGAGAATCATTGCTCTATTTGTTACAAACATTAGGTCGAGGCCATATCGAAACTCGCCATAAGCGATAAACAGACTGTGCGGTTCAGTTGGTTAAGCGCCCAGGATATATTGGGGTTGTAAGTTCGAATCCGGTGGTGGGTGAGCCTTTGTAAGAGCTTTTAAAGCAGCACTAACCCGAAGCTATCACACACTTCGGAACTCTTCAAACATGCCAAACAAGAATACTAATATACAGGTTCTAAATATACCAGTGTTATACAGTCATACTATAACCGCTGTGGGTTGGGGCCCAGGAAAAAAGTAGCGGGTTATACCAAATAAATAACGAAATTTTAAGTGTTTTTTCCTTGCAGCACTGGTAGACCGGTAGTGGCCCAAGATGCTGGATTCTCCACAGAAGATCTCAACCAGCTTAACAGAAAGTACCAATGTCGAGGTACGTTTGCGAAAAAATTCAGAGTTTCAATGATTTGCCAACAAGTAGCTAAACGAATTGTATAATCGGGGTAAACTGCAGCGCTGTTCATAATACGGTATAAAATAGTGCAGCATTACACAACGTCACGGAGTATATATTTCCCTTCAAACGTACGCTTCAAACCCTTTACTAATTATTACTCAAGTATTTAAAAACGCTTATTAAAACTATATTGGTTTCAAATTTTTAACTAATAGATTCGTGTAGACCACACAAGTGAGGCAAAAAATATGGTCCACTTACTACACCCTAAATTTAAAGATCTCGGCATGGCACACAAGTTACGTTTTGAAAATAACGTTGTTTTCTTCTTCTTTGCAGCGGTGTATTGCAGGGACCGATAGTAAGTTACCTTTTTATGTACGTTCCGAAAACTTAAAGCGATTCATGTTTTTTTTTTTCTAAAACCAACAGCTGATTTAAAAACACGAAATAATTGAAGCCGTTTTGACTGTGTTGACAACCAGCGTTTCGGGTGGTGTTAAAAATGCGTTTAATTGAACTGTTTCCTTGACTTCTGTACAGAGCATTGGTAACTACCAAACCAAACAAAAAATACTGTCTCAAGTTGTGTAAAACTCAAAAAACCTAAACTGTGCCAATCAAAACAATATTTCTTACAGCACTCATTGTTACAACCTGCTGGATACTTGCCAATCAAATATAGCTGTTATGGGGTATTGGTGTCCGCAGTCATGCTTGCATTGTTAACAAGGTAAGTCACCAGATAACCAATTAAAAATACAAAAAATACTACAGACCACTGGACGGCTCTTTGTGAACATAATCCAGCAAAGCGTACAGCCAGATTTGCTGATAAATTCAAAACTTAAATCAAGACAACTGCTTGCTTTAAAAGCTACTGATTTTTGTCTGGTGGTGTCTGTAAGCAACAACGAAACACCTTCAAATAATTATTCACTTGTTTCAGAAATATACAAACAGAAGTCACCGACTACCAAAGTTAAATTTTGACCAGGGACTCCATGCGTTGATATCAGTGTGTTTGTATTTACAACACTCGGTTGTGCGTGAAATAAACAAGGAATAATGGCTGTGTTTCGGTGTGTTTGTTTTTTTCATGTCATCACAAAACGAACAGCAAAGTAGTCGAAAAGAACTTGTATTTCTGAGGTTTAAATGTTAGTTCGATTAAAAGTATTTGTTTTGACAATGAACACCCGATAACCATGCAAAATATAAAAAGCTGCTGGTGATCAAAGACGTTCATTTCGTTACACGTGTAAGCAGCTTGAAAAATGTACAAAAGTGGGACCAAGAGTCTCGCAAAAAAATACGTTTAATCTAAGGAACTTTGCAAGCTTTCTTAAATTTTGCAGAACCTCAGGGGTCGCAAATGACTAGCGTTTCCTTTTTTTATAGTGTTCAGTATTTTTATGTTGTGCAACAGGGCATTTAGACAAGATCATAAGAAAAGCACACTTTCCACCCCGTGGTACTGTTGCTCAACGCGACATGATACATATAAAACTGATAACGTTCGAAGCGTTTAGCGACAAAAAATGTAAAATCTATACATGCCGTGTAAACGAACGACAAGCCTCTTACTAGCTCTACTGGCCGCAGTTACAACGTGGTCCTATTGAAGCAGGGGTGTCCAAAGTGCGGCCCGCGACGGTATTCCACGTGGCCCGCGGTTTTTAAATTGTGTTGCACATGGCCAGCCAAAGTTTGGATTAAGCATTGGGTTGACGCGACTCTCGACTTGGCGCAAAAGCTTTTCATGAAACTTTATTTACTGCTAGAGTACATGGTACTGACGCAACACCAATCCGATAAGACTGATAAGGATATTGTGTAGCCGTGTATTAGCGGACGAACTTTTTTAGTTAAAAACCTCCGACAAAACGTTGGCCCGCGGGCGTCTTCATCTAATTAAAATTTGGTTCATTTGAAAGTTTGGACACCCCACTGTTAGAATGAACGCAAACATGTAAAATTCAGCAAAAAGTTAGAAACACGTACCAAGTCAAAAATCTGCTTTAGAAATCGTTTGAAATAGAGGTATTAGGTGTATCAAACCATACTAAAGTTATTAAATACCTGAATTATAAGGTAATATTAAAGAAAATCTTTGGTTAGAATCGCATCCCAACCACAAACTGACAGAACATCTGGATTTAGTTGTTGTGTTTGAGCAAAGCAAGCGTTTGTGCTAACGACGAAACGAAATCTTCTACTTTTAACCACGCTAAAAGCAGCAAACTGTTTTCTAGGAAATCTAAACAGGGCCAGATTGGCTTGAGTTTTTATACATAATAGTAAAAACAGTTTTATTACCCACAGACCGGTTGAAAAAAGTTCAATAAAAAAACGACGACACTTTGTTTTAAAAACAGACATCTATAAAACGCACGGCTTTTCGCCATTACAACCAGAATAAAGTGGTTGTCATCAAAATGAAAATTTTGATATTACACCATGGTTTGATAGCATTGCTTTTTACTGGTGTGGTTACCTGCAAGTAAGGACTTTGTTTTGTTTTTGTAGTACGCAATAAACCCGATACATTAATACGTCTTATTTGCTTTTTGTGCAGCAGAATAGTGTCTCCTGGTGAACCAATATCGGATTTTATTTATAGCCCGTCAAAAACCAATTATAACATGATCGAAAAGAGTGGTGGAGATGGTAAGAGAATGACTTCACTCTAAGTCCGAAAACGTCTGCCAGGGCCAAGAAATTTAAGCAAATATGTACTTTTGTGTTAATTGCGGCTATAACTTCAGGAATGCAGCGAATGACTTGGGGAAGGTCAAACCGTGCAAGTATACGAGCACACTGGCTTTGCATTGGTTTTTGTGTTAATCGGCACTGAGCTAATACTGTTCAGATCAACAGTCTAGTACACGACTGTACACCCTGTAGCCCAAGGGCCACATGACGTTGTTTTGGGTGGCCCGCTAACTCAATGAGTTCATAAGCAGACGTTTCAAAATTTTTGTTTGTAGGCATATATACAAAAAATTAAACCAGTTGTTTCTG
>QXVZ01018894.1:0-22024 GCA_008931825.1 Phallusia fumigata | reverse complement strand
CTTTTGCGACTTGGCTTGACTTTCATATTTTGCCACAAGTCATCGTTTCAGTTCCAGTTTTATTTCAGTTCAACCTGGCCACTGGTCTATGGACGTTTGGTTTATGGAAAACTTATATACGTCTCCTTCACTTGGCCTCCACAACAGGGTTCTTAACCGTGGGCAATTCCCTGTGAGGGATTTTGTACTTGCAATGGGGAATTTTGTTTCAAAAGTGATTTCACGTCTTTGATAATACCTGCAATGTTTGGTAGACTTTTTTCTTCAGAACATTACGAAACTTATTTGGTTATTTACACTGTCATGTGAGCGATCGTTTTCAGTACGGATGTAAACATGTCATTTACGGACCAATTTCCGGTGGGAGGATTTTTGCTTTGGATTTTGATTAGTTTAACTAAAAAAAGGGTTAAAAACCACTGGTTTATAACCATTGGTATAAACCCATGAGCTTAGTTGTTAATCTTAACAGTTAACAATCAGTAACACGTGTTAAATTAACTCACAATTAAAGCAAGCAAGTTTGCGAAGTCTGAATGACCGACGCTCGTCAGAATGTTGTATTCCAGTCTGAGAGTTTGTAGGTTTGCCAAATCTTCTGAGAAGCAATCTGCAACCGACGACAACTGGTTGTTGTTTAAGCGAAGATGGGTCAGTTTCTTTAAACCACTGAAAAAATGTTTGTAACATGTAAGTTGCTGACAGGAAAGCAAAACCTTTACTTACGTACAGAGCTAACGCACTTGACGCGATTACAAAACTTATTACTTTTGGGTCAACAAGCAAATTCCAAGCACATATGAGCGAATAGCACCCACAATTACAACCAGCAATCGAAAATATCTTGTTTTAGTAAAAGTTTTTTTAAATTTATCAAATGCATCTTATTAAACTCAGTCACAAAATAAAAGTCGGCTTACTGAAATGCATTGAGAGCCAGAGTTTCTATCATGTTGTGGGCAAGGTTAAGAACATCAAGCTGAGTGAGGTTTGCAAACGAATCATCCGCAATGGAACTTAAATCGTTCGCATGCAGCAGAAGTTGAGTGGTGGCATTGTTGATATCTGCAGATAAGGGTAATCGGCTAAACTCAGTGAAATTCAATGCTACCGCTAGTAGGACGCGAAGTCCTTTTCTTATTACCACAAAATTGTTTTATAGCTATTTACTTTCGGGTTCGGTTAAAACCAGTGTGTGACTATTTCAAATAGTTCTCTGTAGGTTTTGTTTGTTTTTTGGCGTACTATATCTTTTACATTGCTCAAATGGAATTGCAAAAGGTTATTTTTCAGTCCAATTTTTCATCTGACAGAATTGGAGCGTAAAAAATTCTTTTCCAAGTTATCTCACCTGCCGGAACTTTCGTCAAACTTTTTGAACTGCAGTCGGTTGTGTTTGTTTTCTTCTCGAAATCACATCCATCCGCCAAAACGTGCGATAAATAACTTATCTGAAAATGTAAAAGTTCAAGGCAATAAAAAGCCAATAAATTTTATCCAACACTCAGAGGTTTATTTTCAGGGACGGATTAACGGGAGGGTGGGTTTGGATGGGGCACAGGGTGGGGGATTGCTATACCCCCCTACCGATCAAGAAAATTTGATTTTTCAAACATAAGGTCAAAAAAGTAACGACTTCTGGCGTCTGTCATATTGCCTTAGTTGATATTGTTCTAAAAACATCTAACTGTCAAATAATTTGTAGTTAGACCCAACACCTAATTTGTGGTTGGGATTCAGGAATTTCGTACTTATAGCTCTTCAAAATAACATCAGCTCAACATACGACAAGGTACGGCAATTTCAAGTTGTACTGACCACAGCTTGAAAGCTAAACGCCCGAGGCAGTTGCACTTCCACGTGTCTTGCTGGGCCTTACAGCTATGACATGGCAAGTCTTAAAAACACTCCAATAATGTTATTTGGGTGTATCGGGTTTCCCAACGACTGTAGTTTTTTCGCTATGAAAAGGTGAAAGCAACTTTTGACAAACATAACTTGCGCGTTGGCTAAACTAAAATTGTTAAACAACGACGCTTTAATTGTGTTTTTACCGCAGTGATTAGGTGACTTACCAACACAACAAGAACATACATTCGCTTCATGAGCTCTGTGGTCGCAAAAACTGATAACAAAAGCAAGACAGTTCAGAAATGCTTTAATCTTTGCCCAGTTTATTCCACAAACCAATATGTTTTGGTCTACAAGCACTTATGTTTAATAAATCCAGCTCATTCGCTAATGACAACAGCGATTATTGAAACGTTTGCAATACAATGTATTCACTACATGCAAGCTCTCTGGCACTTGTGTTTGTAATTAAGCTCGCTCATTCTATTTTGTTAAAACATTTAATCAGCGTACAAACTAACTGTCTTTGGTAGTACACTCGCCTGCATGTATTGGTGAAATCAAAACAAGTCGGAGAGACCTTTGTAGCCCGGGGCATGTCGTGATATTTTCACATTGCTTAGTGAAGCGGGTTCTCGACAAAATTTTTATGTGTTTATTACGCAGTTGCAAGCCTTTATACTATAAAATTTATAGTGACGTTTCCATTTTTAGAGTTGCTGCAATTCTATGGCAAAATTTAACGCCACAAACTGAATTAAATTGTTTGGAAACAAATACAGTTTTGCTATCCTCAATGAAATCGTTTAAAAATGTTTTAAAACAACCTGATTTTGTTTCTAGTTCTGCTGCGTCATCCACCCTTGAGCGCAGGTTGATCAGCGAGGTAAACCTTGTCGCTGATTAACTCTGTCGCACGCTTTTTTCTCCAGGCTTGCAACGTCTTGAAAGCAGTCGACTGTGGTGTAGAGAAACCTTGTAGTTTTGCACTGAGGAAGAAACAACAGTTACTTTTGTTTAAGTTGTTGCAACGTTTGATGATTTATCTGTGAGTGAAATACCCAAGTGTTTGCAGAAAGTGATGATGGAATATTTGCAGCATCGACGTCGAAATCTTTGCATGTGGAATAATAATTTTGAGAAAGGTAAGTTATTTTGAGGCTTTTTACAAAGTAAATAAATGTTTTTGTGCGAATTGTGAGTCGAATCCGATGCCGAGACAACATTAGAAAATTTCTTAGTTGATGTTTTTGAGGTAAACGCCAATGCAAATAAACTCGTTGCTACCAAAAATATCAAAAAACATTTACAAACACGTGACGCTTTGCTGGCAATGTAGCTAATATTTTGCTTGAGACTATGGAAAGTCAAGTGCTTGTGTTTTAAGTCGATGGTCAGTTGCCAAACTTAAGTGTTGTTTCCCTTGTAAAACTAAGTTTCGGCCGAACTTGAATAGTTTGGCCCAAATAGAAATAAGGTTTATTCAGAAGGTACTGCATTACCAAACATGGAAACTTATTCTAGGTTCTGGAAATCTGTCAGTGTGTTACTGGGTGAAGTTTCTATCTGCTTGCTAATCGAGCACATAGAGTTTTATGCATGCAACTGTGATGTTTTATTTTGCATTGTTTTGTGTTTCTTCATAATGGGTAAAAGTTGAAAAGCTTTGTGAAGATGTTAAATTTACTTAAGTAATGCAACAGAGTCTGAAGTTGGCAAAAGTTGGTGTTACTCGTAAATGTAACAGTCGACAGTCACGTGGTGGCGCTAGATAGCAAAGTTGTTGGTTTGAAATGTGGTTCCAGTGGAAAACTTAGATAAAATTTTGTGCATGGTCCAAGTTTAGTTTGGTTAATAGTTAATATCCTCGCAGGCTATGAAGTGTATTTTTCATATTTCTTGCTTTTCACAAACAGCTCTTTGTAAATAATTTGTAAAAAGTTGACTATCTCTAAACAAGAAGATACATAAACTTGTATTACTGGAGTCAGATTTTCGACACAGGTAGTTTGTTGTCAATATTAGCTTTTGTAAATATTGCCACGACCTTTATAGAAATCGGTTTCTTTTATCTTTAAAAAACACTCATCAATCGTAAGGGAACGTTTGTACGATTTTAACTCCTTGCAACATCACTGATTGTGTTTAAATCCCAACAAGTTAAAGTTGTGGGTTCGAGTCCCATCGCTGAGCAGGTTTTTTATTGACATGACTGACTTGCGCATAAATGTTCATGGTTTACATTTACATCGGCAACTTTGCTCAAATAATTTTGGTGTCCAAGTGACAAGCCAACTGAACTTTTGTGTTGCTGTGTCTACTTGATAATCTTGTGATAAATTTTCGATGCCGATTTCATTTGAATTAAAGGCATAAACCTAAAAATAGAGTTTGCAAACTGATGATGTCGTATTTTAAGCGAAACCTTTTTTAGTTACGCGTGTTGTTTCTTGACATTTAATTTTCCAAATTCATTTAAAAAAAATAGTAATAGTGGCACAGCATTTTGAATGGAGAATGCTTACAATCCGGTTTTCTTTCTATTTTCTAATTTTTTGTTTCACTCGCCTATGCATTGGTACTACTGGGGGCGTAAATTAACAAACGATCTGTTGTTTTCCTAAAATCTCCCGGTCCCTGCTACAGCTCTATCTGGTTTGGCAGAAAGGTAACTTACTAAATTTGTATTTATAATTTACAGTGCAACGGTCCATGTAGTCACATACACATTTTACAAAAAACAAAATCAAGCGTTTTGCCGATTGTTATACATAGTAGGTAGAATTAAGATATAGTAAGAATTTCAGTGGTTCCAAAATACTGACAACAGGACTGCGACCATCAACATCATACTTATCTTCACATCGCTTGATCCGTTGCAACCATCTAAAAACAAAAATACTGGCTCTATTTGTAAACCGCCCAATTCACATTTTTCCGTTAGTACATTAACTTTTTAGCTTGTGGTTTGATTATTTAAAGCTTGTTGCAATCCAGGTCAAGCATTTGTTCGATTTTTTGAAGTTGCCAACTTTTGTGTGGTCTCTTCTGAATATAAAAGTTCGACTTAAGATAAAAATTCATTGACTTTGCGCGAAAATGCGGGGACACGTTCAATGACCATTCGGGTCGGCATATTTTTAATGAGGTTAATAACCAGTTTCGTGTTAAATGTTCCGAATTAGTTTAGGTTTTGACATTACCACTTTTGCAAACGTAAGTACAGATTCCTTGCACGCATCCTCCAACTGTAACCGCGGGACTTCCACACTCGCGAGAGATCACTTTCTTGTCTGTAAGAATATATATCTGTGTTGGGGTTGAACTGATTGGGTTCGAAACTCCTCAGAAGAGTGATAGAGTCGAAAAAACCAGAATAAAATAAGCTGTTGGGATTTGGAAGGAGATAATGCGAGATAAAATAAGAAAAAAGCTAGAAAAAGCAAACAGGTGTAAAGATGTAAAAAAGGAAAATGGAAATGAGGGAGCTCACCATATATAGTAGTGACGGTTTTCTGGCAAGTTGTGCTGACGTTCGGGCAGGCGACCAAGTATTTCCCAGCAACTTGATCGTTCTGACAATCTGCCAACTTTTTTGTCACTTCGTTGTAAGTACAGTTGTTGCATTTGATAGCTGCGTCTAATTAGAAGGGACAATGTGTTGGTTTTTGAGTTCTTGTAACAGATTAGTTTCCTCTTACCTTGTTGGAATAAGATGAACATCAGAAGAAACATAAAACAGAACTTCATAATTGATTGGCCCGAGTTTTTCAAGTTAAATACAACTGGAAATAAAATAAAGCAGTTAAAATAACGACAATAAGAACCCATACCAATCCGATGCAATTACGCAGCGACAACCTCATACTAATCAACATCACATCGATGCAATTCCAAATCCCAAATAAAAAGGCGACAAGTCGTATCAATGGTCTTAATTTCTTCTTAGCGGTTCGTTCTAGAAATCTGACAACCGATAGCTGCTTTTTATTTTATGACAAGTTTTCTTTAAAGCCACTGTTTGAGTTCTAAAAGCTGATTTTTTTACCGGCTGCAAATTGACAAGGTTTTAAAACAGTGTTCGGCTACTCCTGGCACGCGAAGTGATTTACGAGTTTTACATATTCCAACACATTTTTTGAACCAAGTTGAGCGAACCTTCTTTATTGTTAATGCAGCGGTGCAACGGAGAGTTCGTATAAACCAGCTTTTTACAGATTGTAAGCCACTAAATACAGAAACATATACAGTGACGACACCAACGTGGCACACAAACAAATTACGATTTTGACATTACTAGCAGACTGCGTTTAAAACGTTTACTCCTGTTCTAGATTCTTCTAATCGAGTCTAGTATCTGCTTTCAACTTATAGTTACAACAACCACCAACCATCGATTGCTTGATTTCACGACTGTAACCTGCAACGCCCTACACAACCACTTTACACGTGCATCCGCTAAAGCGATTAATTAATCACCTTTCCTGTCTTGCCCACACAGTGTCAAGCGAAGTTTACACGCGGTAGTATAACATCCGCTTCACTTTTCTGGTAAGTTAGTTCCCTTTCTGCAGCACAACCACTAATTTACCGGGTCGACTGTTCGTTTTTGTTCTTATCGGCAGTTTTTCGTCTTTTTCTTTGTCACGAACTTGGTGCAATTTTGGAATTAAAGTTGTTGGCTGTGTTGCCAACTAAGCTCAGTGCGTTTATCCAAATTAATTACCTCCGATTTTTTATACTAAACAGCCTCAAATTGTGTTTTGTTCTCAATCCAGTACCCAACCAACAGTATCTGTCTTGCTTGCTTCAAACACCGTCCCACCGTTTGTTTAAACACTTTTAAAGTAAATTTAAAATGTACTTCACATATTCAGTTTTCCAAAATGTAAGTTGCCACAAAAAACTCTTTAAAGGGCGAACCGAAGCAGGAACGACTCAAATTACTTTCATGTAACTATTGCCACTTCAATTAATTACCATCTTCCATCAACAAGCCACTGACTGCTGAGATTAATCTTTTCTTGCAAACTATAGCAAGTTACGCTACTCGCCATTCTCTCAAAGTACTCGTTACTCGGGCAAATTACAAACTACTCGTTGCTTCTGACACGCAACTAAATGTGTTATGCCACCCCTGAAACTAAGTTGTGGCGTCCAATGCCACTAATACATTTTATACCAAAAGAGAAAATTTTGCACCGCTCTAACAATGTCTCCCAATTTGTTATCTGCATTATTTACTATTTTTTTACCTCAACTTTCCAGACATCAAAAGCACATGATTCGTTTCTCTGTAAAACTAAAACCTATTCACAAACCATAAAAATTGCTGCTGTTCGCATAGACTCGCCTGTGATACTAAACCTGCTAGTTTTTGTTCGTAAACCCCTTGCGCTTAAGCACCGATGATGGCTTGATAACGTTTTTCGTGGAAACACTAATCACAAGAAGTGGTAAAAGCGTTTAATCATTTGTCTCCTGGTCCTTTGCATGGATTTTCAACAACCCAACAACAACAACAACTTCATGTCCTGTTTAAAACATTTTTTTTGTAAGGATTTAGATTGATAGAAAACAATTCAACTCTGCAATCAGTAAAAAAACGATATGCAGCTTCTCGTGTTACTTACATTAGTTTGTCAGTAACGAATCCAGATTAATAGACTGAAAATACATTATATATGAAGCTAGCACAGTGCTTGTCGAAGAGGCAAAGTTCTTTTTTATGATCATGACAATTTCGTTTAGGCACCAGATTTTGAAGCAAACGTTCACTTGGTCAAATATCTCTGGGTGGGTTTTTACAACTCAAGTAGTGTAATATGGACGTTGTAGTGTGAAATACATTTCCGGCTTTGCTTCAGTTGGTCGCACGAAGCGTGTTAGTGAACCCACTTTAAACCTGGCCATGCCAACTGATTTATGAAATTCTGGGTGTGTAAAACACAAGAAAAGCCTGCCAACTAATTGTGGCAAATTCTCAAACAATAGTAATTGCATTAACTCGTTTACCTGGTTTTACAGGTTGGCATTTTCCACCAGGATACTTTTTTGGCTTATATCCTGTTTTCTGTACCCTGTACATTTTATCAAACTTAACTCTATTTGTTACCAGTTTTCTAAAAAAACATCTACAGTTGCGAACCTGTTTTTGAACACAAAACTTGTTGGGCGCCCTTTTGCTTGTTCGTTGTCAGACCAGAGGAAAAGAAATAAAAAAAACGGTTGTATACTGTGCAATGTTCTTTGTTTAACTTTTACAGTACTATCGTAGCAACTGGCTTGGTTTCTTAGTCGTTTAAATTTAAGTAGAAACTTGTTTGCAATGATAGTTACAGACCTACAGAGATTATTATGTGGGAAATACCAACATCCGTGCGGTGAACCCGGTAGATTGGAAATCCCCCACACGTCATGACGTAACACAACTGTTGCAATGACCCAAGTCAATCGATTTGTTTGTTTCATTTTTATCCTTGCTGGGTGGAACAACGCCTGAATGCATTTTTGCACACACTTTTGTACACACAGTAACATTAGAAGGCAGAATGTGAAAGTAGTCGACGGAGGTTGAGCATGAATAGTAGATTGTACAAACCACTTACATCAGAACTTAGGTCTATAGAAGTTTACCTAACAGCAAGATAGCATCCAACATTGTTGTTGCTATTCATAGATTTAACTTTCGATTAGTTGGGGGTCACAAATTTTCAACCAATGTAAAATACCTTCACCTACTAGTATTATTTTGTTGACCATAGTGGAGGTGGCCGCGTTACGACGTTTCATGTACGCCATCTTGTGGTGGGAATTCAGTACGACGACACGTTGTTTGTTAAACTTTGTCATGCAGGACGTTTTGACCGTGTAAGCATCAATTTGCGTTTAAATGATGTTTAAAAGACATTTTTTAAATCTTTCGGGTGAAATTGTTAATTTGTTTATTGTTGTAAAGGTCGCTCTTAAGATGTTGCAAATAATAAATCAAAATTTTCTAAAAATTAGACAAGCATAAACTTCGTGAAACAACAATAGGTTTCTTTGCATTATCAAACACCAACCAGCACTCATAGTTACGAATTACAGAAATTGCACAAAACCACATAATAACGATATAAATAACAAAAATTTTTTCACTGCTTTAAACATTTCATCAACATTCCAGATCGTTCAAGGTTTCTCGCTAAATCGGAGGCAAACTACACGAGATTCCCGAAGCAGGAATTCCCCGAGCAATCAGGATATGGCAACACGTTGGGAATGATGTTGGTTTCTGTGGTGAATTCGATCACTGAACCTCCTTGAACAGGAAACGTCATCTGAAACGAAACAAATCATTTATGAAAAGTAAGTTTCTACGCATTTACCCCTTTTATTAGAGATTTAAGTTTGAAGAAGTCCAGTGGTGTTGCACTGCCGGGGTATATCGAGGTTCCACTCCTTTACCTCTACAAGTGAACAATGGTCGAAAAAAATCGATAATAGATTTGCGCAGAGAGCCACGATACGTATAAAACTGTCACTACACCACTGGATAAGTAGGTATGACAACTAATCGTGGGAAATGTTGATCTGTAACAAATTATCTCTGACCTGAATAAAGAACGCCAACCACCCGGTTTTCGGCACTTCGTACTTCACCATGTATTCGGTGTCGCTCACTTGTTGCACGCCATCAAAAACCCACAAGATCGGCTGCAGCACCGGGCCTGAGGTTGGGTGGGTTTCGTTGAGTTTGTAACGCCGAAAATCACGTCTGCAAATCAAATTGTTTGAATCTTAATCTGCAGTTTATTTAATCAAACCCACAAGCATGGTTAAATGCATCTAAGTCTGATATTCTTTTATTTTGGACTAAGCGAGTCGTGTATCAGGCGATTCGGCCCGTTGCAAGACTTTAATCGATTTGTTTCCACAAAATTCTTTGCGTGTCACTCTTACCCAAACAACATTAATATAATTCAGCGTTCTGTTGCCTAAAACCAGTGACGGATGACAAGTATTTACATAATTTTAAGGATACAGAGTGTTACATACAACACTTTTAAGCCCTAAACTGCTTTGTTATGAATCCATTCTTTACCTTTTACTTGACATAGTGGTAGCATACCACGCTCTCACAATACTCGGTTTGGTGTCGCTTTGCACGTAGATCGATCCTTCTGTGTTGCTGCTGTTTAGATTCCAGTGAAACGTGGGTAATTTGTAACCCTGTTTACAAAAGGTTTAGATCATTTATTTTTCATGGTTTAAGTTGCGTAGTGGATGTTAAAATGTGTGTTGTCAGGATCAGTCGACTGGCAAAACTGGTTAATCCTTGCTAGGATGCAATACTTTAATGTTGGTCCAACTTAAACCAAACTAATATCGGTCTTTCAAGCTATTGCGTGTGTCAAGTTGTAAGCTCGAAAAATCCAACTTGCGGTGGGATTCGAACCCACGACAGTAGTTGCAGTTTATTACTGACTGGCGCTCTGTCAACTGGACTTGCCCAAAAGTTGCAAAAACAAAAATCAACAAACAACGCGATTGCATGCTGCACATTTCAGCTTAAAATAAGTTGAATTGTGACGTATTCTTTTCCGTAGGCGCCAAATCTCAAACTGTAAATTTTGCTTTAAAATTAGATGTAATATCCGAAATAAACTTGATTGGGTAAATGCTAGAGAGCAACATAAGCGAAAAAACGGGTGAAATTTCTTTGGTAATACCGCAAATTTGACTTGCGCAAAACAGACACAAACCATTTCAAGAACTAAAGCGAGTCGTGTACCTTCATGCAACTGACGTAGAAGGAAGCAATGTTGTCGAGCATTTTCGTTTCCTTGCCGTCGCACGAGTGGTCGGTGTTAGGCATCATAGACAAGTAGGTTGGTCCCTTCATATCGCTCAAGTAGTAATAGGAGTCGTCAGGTAGAAAGAACTCATCACTTCCAGTGCTAATAACCAGCTTCGGCATCGTTAACCGGTCTCTGTAAGCTGCAAATTAAATTGTTTTGATAGGATGACAAATCAGAGAACACTTGTGTGTAGCAACACGTGGACTAAAAAACTTCTGCGGTTGTGGGATTTGAACCCAAGACCGAATATTTTCTGGCCTGGCGTTCCACCAAGTGATTTAGACAGGGCTAATGGAGTTGCAGAGAATTCACCGACCACAGATAATGCTGTCTGCTGATAAGAAGTTTCATTAGGGAATCCCGATTTGTCATCATGCAATTAGCCGTAAACCTTCATGCAACACTTTAATAAAGACTTAAAACATCTCTGATTGGGACACGTGCATATGTATTCTAGTTAATAGCATAACTTTATGACATTAACAGCTTTCACAGAATAAGTCTTACAGCTGTTTTGCTAGGACATACTTGCGTTAAAACTGTTTTAGGTGACATAGCTTAAATTCAGATATATACGCATAATGACGTTTTGCCGATCGGTACAGCGTGGTTAAAACGAGCATATACACCTAAAAGTATTATTCCGTTTTATTTTTCGGTTGAAAGTTTAGCATTTAACAGTTGTGAAATGTAGCTGACGAAACGAAATTAGAAACAACTTGTAAACTGTAACATACAATACGGGTCAACTATGTCAGCTAGCTTCTGTGTGTTGGGATGATCCAAGTCTCTTGTCACGTTTTCCAAGTAGTAGTCGTCGAATTCAAACGTCCATCCACCGTAAGCTCGATAATGATGATGCAAGTTCTAAACATAGAACATACAAGCACACAACTCCCGATATTAATTATTCTCAGCAGATAAATACAAGTCGATAAACCCTGATTATGGCAGCTGTGTTTGTCGTAGCGTCGAAAAGTGGTATACACCCAAGTGTTGGCTTGGAGAACTACGTCGCCAAAATAACTCCTCGGTTTGCTTTAGTTTACCTGGAAGCCGGCAAGACAGCTAGGTGTTCTGCACTGTGATCGCAAGGTTGTCGGTTCTAATCCCTAACGAACTTAATTGACATCTCTCCGACCCAGTGGATCCCGATTGGCTGACCCAAATTTAAAGTTAACAACTGGCTTCTCCCAAATCGTGTTTTTACCTTCACCATGTTCAGCTCATCCATCACAATCGGTGTGATGCACTTGACCCGTTTCGAATCCACAGCTGCTGTTGTCCAAGTCGTCCAACCTCTCTGTTAAAGATAATCTTTGGTTAAACCTTGATCAAAGTCCTCGGCGGGATTCGTTTGTAAACTGACACCCTCCCGACATAACAGTACAGTTCACATTGGCTGCTCACATGCCAGGCGAAAACCTCTCATCCCCTCCAGATATTTTCGTTTCCCCAAATATGGTTAACATATCGCCCTACCTCGAAACGCAATCATATAATGCGGTTGAACTTCGAAATGCTTACTTTTGATTGCGTGAACTAAGTTTGATGAACTGTTAATTTAGACAAGCGACAAGCGCTATGCGAGTAAAGACTGTAAATCGTAAACTCTTATAACTATATATACTGAGGCACGCAGACTTTGTAATAATTATGACCAAAGAGAAAACTGAAAAATTTTAACACAAGAAAATCAAATGAGAACTTACCTTCGACTCACCTCCGACACAAAAATTTTCCACAGGCCTTTCCCTTATCAACATCACCAGTCCATTGATAGCGTCCATCGCTTTCACAGCAGCCTTAGTCATCGGCATCCGGAGAAGCCACTCGGGTTTGGACGGATCATCGATGAAATGGCGCCAAGTGAAAGCGATGATTCCGTCTTCCTCGCGCTTCAGCTGCTTCGGATCAGTCTTGAACATCAGAGACTGGTTGGGAACTTGCTTGAGAACTGCTGAGACGCTGTTAAGTAAGGTTTGTGATTTAGTTCATTCAAGTGAGTGTAGGAGTAATATACCATGCGATCCACAAACTTAATTTTACTTGCGAGATTAGCTTAATTACACATCAGCTTCGTTTATAGTTAAGTCGTCACTTAATTGCTAGTAATTAAAAACTGTGGCGGAGTGTGAGGCGATTCTAATCAAAACGTTAAAGCTACTCTGAATTGTTTAAATCTTAAAACACGAGAGATTCTGAGAAATTCCCTGCCGAGTTCAGGTGTTTTTCTGTCAGGTGTTTGCAAGCCCTAAGTTCAGGTGTCTGTATGTCACTCTAGCAATACCCTATGAAATTCCTTGTTAAATCAAGAAAGAAACGTTTTCTGAAATGTGGTGACTAAAATGCAGGGTTAGTTTACAGCAGGGATGTCCAAATTTTTTTAATAGGGGTCACTTTTAATCAGGTGAAAACGCCCGCAGGCCATCGTTTTTCCATTGTTTAACCATTAAATTAGTTTGCAAATGTTGCGTCAATGCCATGTACTCTCCCGATGAACAAAGTTCCATGAAAAGCTGTTGCAGAGGCGATATAGTTCATGTTAAAATTTAGTGTTTATCCACAAAGCAGTCCTAATGTAGCAGACTTACGTATGTCACTGGATGGCGCAATATCGCCTACGTTTCTCGCTAAAAGAGGGCGCCCTCACTCGAGTACTAAACACCTGCAACACCCAAGCAAGGCGATTTTTTCCTTACCTTCCTGTTCGTTCAGCGAGAGAGGCCGATATCATTATATCAGTGTCGGCGACGCTCGGTACAGCTGATGGGTTGTTGTTGTTACCTCCCACTATCTTCATGTAACCGCTAAATCCCATTTCCATGTCAAACTTATCAGGGATGCTGACGATAAGATGATGCCACCACACTGAACGACTTGTATCGTTATCTGATTTAAGTCAGACGTGTTCACAACATAATATTAAAAGCACATAAAAGCCCCTTTGGTAAGTCAGCCCAAATACGACCAGTCATAATTTAAGTCAGTCGAAAACTTGTTGCAAACCATTCCAACGATTTCGTTATCATTAACTACATATTTCTTTTTTGCGCTTTAAAAGCATCATAAATTTCTTGCAGAAGTTGTTACAAAAGAAAGTTGAGCACTAACAACAACTTACTTTGAAACCTAAACGGTGTTGGCTAAAACTAAACCCATCTACCGAATCTTTTACATCTAATTTTAGTGAATAAAAACATGGCTATGCTGTCTTTAAAATTTTTGCACTAATTTAGTCATTTTACTACCGACCCTTCCTACCGGTTAACCACTTTTGTGATGTCATATTGATCAGGTATGACGTATGCGCCGGTCCTTTGTACGTCCAGCTGTTGATGATTTCGACCTTGAAATATCCGTCATCGCGGAACACGTAATCGTCGAGAGGAGTGGAGTCGCATAGTTTGACGATTGCCAATCCAGTAACAACCAACTGCAATTTAACGGTAACAGAGGTAACATATAGATAGTAGTCTGTAGTGCCTGTTTGGCATCATTTACTTAATAACAATATCTCCTGTTGATTAACTTCAAAACTTTATTCCTTTACTTTGTTGAGATGTTTAAGGATGAGAAACACAAATACTAAAACGGCGCTAACATAAAGAAAAACGATTAGTTTAAACAAAATTGCGTTTTATTGTCTAACTTTATTATTTTGCAGAAGTGAAAGCAGCACCGACTTGATGCAATTACGTATTTAACGTATTTTTTATCACCACCTTACTTTTCAGCAACTTCAACCAACCCTTAAAAACTCCCGCCCATTTTTAAAGTCACGTGACCTCACCTTGAACAAAAGATCCATGTTCTGCTTCCAGAAGTTTCTTTCGGCGTCCTGGCAACATGTGGGAGCACTGCGCAAGGTGGTGAGCATCGAATTTGAGCGAATGTTTGCTTTCATATGTTTGAGGCACGTGACGAAGTCAATCTTTGACTGGCGCAAATATTTCCGTTGCTTACATAACGCCGGCTCTGTGTTTTCACTGCGCAGCAATAAATTACAAATCGTTAAACCTTGTACCAATGCACACCGATTTGTTAGCTTGCACCTTGTCACAGTGATGGATTTTGAGATTTTCGCAGTAAAAAAAATGAATTGTCTTTATTATTTGTTTCGTAGGCATTCTTTCTGTAATGTTTACATAGCTTTCTACTACATAAAGTTCACTCTAACAATACGCACAAGTCATTATAACACACACACTGCTGCTGAAACCCATATAAGTCAGTTATACGGTAACAACTTCAACATTACAACATGATGCTCAAAACTAAACCAGTTGTAAATCTTACAGTTTCTTTCCACGCAATGGACGAACCGAAACCATATTTCCCCAGAAGTTAGCTTTGCAAGTTTAACAAAGTTTCGTGGCTACTTACGTCACAACTACGTCATAACAGTGGCCGCCAGTGGAAAATTCCCGCACATCTGAGTCTTGTTTACTCGCAGAGGCATCACGTGCTCTAAGTATCGCAGTGTTTGTTCGTGAACAAGCAATGATTGACATCCGTATGCAACCAGCCGAACTGCACTGCAGGAAATAAAATTCATTGCAAGCTGCATCGGTTGCTGAATTGCTGATAACTGAAATTGGTGAAGAATATGAAATTAGTTACGGTAAGTAAAATCTTTTGTACTGTGGTTTTTTGAATTTGGTTTTGTATAACTTAATTGATTACTCATTCCGTATAAAGCTATTGTCAGTTGGCTGACTATTGTTTTTTAGTCGTAACTTATACATGATTTCCGTTGGTGTATTGCTCACTTTGACTTTTGCGTGCATTTGTGCGTGACTAGCGCAAAAGAACATCACTGCACGACCAACTTTAGGCGTCAAATCGANAGCAATGATTGACATCCGTATGCAACCAGCCGAACTGCACTGCAGGAAATAAAATTCATTGCAAGCTGCATCGGTTGCTGAATTGCTGATAACTGAAATTGGTGAAGAATATGAAATTAGTTACGGTAAGTAAAATCTTTTGTACTGTGGTTTTTTGAATTTGGTTTTGTATAACTTAATTGATTACTCATTCCGTATAAAGCTATTGTCAGTTGGCTGACTATTGTTTTTTAGTCGTAACTTATACATGATTTCCGTTGGTGTATTGCTCACTTTGACTTTTGCGTGCATTTGTGCGTGACTAGCGCAAAAGAACATCACTGCACGACCAACTTTAGGCGTCAAATCGAATCGGCATGCCAAGTATCTATGTTTAGCGAGACCCTGGGTTAAGAAGATCTAACCTGCGGTGGGATTCGAACCCACGACTAAGGCCTTTCCGGCCTTGTGCATATGACACACGCCTATACTAAATAATCCGTTCTATAAACATAAAAATATAATTCTTTTCAAACACATAGATAATTGAATATTGTTTTGATAATCTAAACTATGCATTTTTAATAGTGATAGCGTATTACCTTGCGTGCAAGAGAAATATTTTACCTTTGGAATTTTTATTTCATGTTTAGTTTAAATTTTGAGCCACGCAATTGCGTTTAAAGCGATTTTGCAAACTGCTTGTTTTCGTTCAACATTAGTTCCGGGATTTTAAATATAGATTGCAGATGCGATGCGTCATAACATGAACGAATGAAAAAACATCGTGCAACACTCGTAGCAGCTGTGAACGTGCTGTTACCAAGAGATGGGATTAAATATAAAAGCTTGATTACTTGTTTTATTCAAACTGGGGTTATAAATATTTTATTGTTTTATCGCTTAGTTAATTTATTTTAGTTAATTTTTGCTTCAAAAACACAGTTCACTTTATGAATAGAACTAGTTACTGAAACAAAAATGAAAATGGCATTTTCGCAGACTAAACAACTTTAACAACTGATTGCTCCAAGGTTCTATTGGGAGTGAGCACCCTCTTTGCGGTTGCTACTAGCAACCCGTTGGACGATTACGTGTGGAAAGATGACGGACATTACAATTACACCGTGATCCGCGATTGGACGTACAAAGCACCGGAGCACACGTCATATTTGATCAATATGACGTCACAGAAGTGGCTTACCGGTACGATGACTCGGCAAATTTGCATGTGGGCGTGGCAGCACACTTATGCCGCCAGAAATGATTAATCGTTTCAAATTTTTTTGAATTGAACTAGAAAACAAGGAAATAAAAGTGTTGCTCTATATTTGTATTTACACTGTAATACTTATTGCTTCATTACTACTTATTACTACGCTACATTTATTTCCCCAAACTTTCATTTGCCCCTGCAACCGAATATTCCGTTCAGACAACGACACCGACAGATCTCTTTGGTGGCATTTCCTGATCATCCACATCCCGAACGTGATCGACCCAGCCATGGCAAACAGCGGTTTCATGCTGATTGACGGTGGTGGAAACGATAACCCAGAAAGCACGCCACCCATCACCGACAGTTTTGTAGCTCTGACTGGGCTAATGGCTGACGCATCTCAAAGGTGAGAAGTTTAGTTGTTTTTTTAGTGCAAGGTAAAATGCTGAATAAATTGTGTTTGTGACAAGTTGCGCTATTTGTTCGAATTCCGCTCTAACGCATTTTATTCCATTTATCTTTGTTCTTGGGAACTTGGTGACTTTAATTTGAAGAAACTCTTTTTTTGCAATACAACTCACGTGTCTTGATCTTGTAAACTCAAATCGGCTGCCCGGGATTCGAACCAACAAACTTGCTATGTAAAACGCATCTAAATAGAAGTATATTGGCTAAACCTCTGTGGTGTTCGAACTGATGTATGTTCTGGACTGCACTTGTTCCCAAATACTTGCCAATTATGAATGCCAATTTATTTTGACAGTAGATGAGTTTTAATATTCGTACGCTCCTAATACCAACAAGTTTTTGGCTGGACGACTGCATGAAAAAAACGGCGGCACTTGTTATGGTTTTGCCATCCACGTGTCTTTATGTAAACCCAAAACCGCAGCCCGGGAATCGAACCACCAACCTTGCGATTTAAAGCTCTTGCCAGCCACTCAGCCACACTTTCCTTTCTATATCATTTTAAACTTGATCTTCTCAGTGTTGTGGCTGATTTGAAACAAATCCCCAACGAGCACATGATGTTCAAACAAGACCCGAAGAAGCAGCGCCGCACAGAGGACGCGATTATCGCCTACACGTGGCGTCACTTCCTCGAAGATCCCTCCAAACCCGAATGGTTGCTTCGTATGCCGATGACCAAAGCATCGGTCAAAGCAATGGACACCATCACCCACTTTGTGAACAAGACCACTGGAAAGATGATTGACAGGTACTGCGTCGGTGGAGCTTCAAAGGTGAGAAGAAGTTTGGTTGGAATATGTTTTGGTGCAATAACTTTGTCACTTTTAAACCGTTGTTTTGCCTTGTTGACCGGTTTTAGGTACTTTCGTACATTAAAGGTTTTAAAAGCTCCGGGACACTTTTGTCTGTTTGGCTCTGACCTTGGCACTGGCACTTGTTCCAAATAGTTGCCAGCACATATAAATAGCAATTTAACTAGTCACAGAAGTTTCAATATTCGTACGCTCATTTAAACAACGTTTTTTTACAGCGGGGTTGGACGACTTGGACAACTGGAGCGGTGGACAACAAGAGAGTAAAATGCATTACTCCGATCGTCATGGATGAACTCAACATGCAAAAGGTTGGGAAGTTTAATATAACGACACCTTCTGGTTAAGGTATTTAACAGGCACCAGGGTAACATGGATTTCCATTTGACCGAAGAAACTAAATGTCTTAGCGGTTGAATTTGACCTGCCAGTTTAAGATCCAATATCGCAAAACAAACCTAAGATTATGAGACAAATTGTGCAGTTTCCCCAGAGCTCTTTTCCAGCCCCATCAGATAATACCCGTACAATCAGATGTTTAGTTTGATTCAGCCTTGTTTGTCTTTGCGATTACCAAATGATAAACAAACGAAACACAAAAACAAAACAAACATGAAATTGTGCAGAACACATGCTCAAGTTTGGCCCTTTCCTTAGTTTGGCTGGGCAAAAATGGTTTTTGGTTTTGTCGAAATGTTGCAGTTTCAAATCGGTTTCTGCCCCTCTCGACCACCCGAACCGGTTAAAACCGTTTTTTTCCATTTATTCTTGCTTTTCTTTGTGTTAAACCAATCCAACCCCAGCAAGTGCTCTGTGTGTCTAGAACCTACATCATCACTACAGAGCTTATGGTGGATGGTCGTTTGCATTCAAAGATTATTACGATGAAGATATCACCAAAGACTTGGACCATCCCAACTTCCCGGCGCTGGCAGCCATTGTTGATCCTTACGGTAAAAAATCGATGTTTGAATACATCAGTAGCGCGGTTTGTTACAGGAAGCTAAAAACCTGAAACAGGTAAAAAACATCAGCTTTTAGTACACTGACCAAAATATCGGTTAAAGCACGTTTCCTTTTGGTGTTTAGAGGTTTCGGCAAAAACTTCTGACAATATTGGTGATACAATTAAGCTTGTAGCATACTCACAGATAATAATACATGCAAAGCACGAAAATAAAAAGGCATGAAGGTTTGAAAGAGGCTGTGGCGTAATAAGCAAGACCAGAAGGCTTTTAATCACTTTTCTGTCATGTGTAAAACCGGCATGCATTGTTGTCTGTGATTCGACACGTGGTTTGCAACGCCAAGAAGTTTGCGCGTCGGGAAGCGCCAACCCCGGTAACGATGTCCTGTCATTGATGGTTCGAATCCCAGCGATATTTTTCGGTTTGTGCATTGCTTTTGTGTTTTCTTACGAGGTTCGAACCCGAGACGATCCCGAGAACGAATCCCGATCAGTATTTTTTTGTTTGTATGTTGGTTGAGCGTATCAGTCCAGCCGATCAAGCGCTCGCCCTTATTGCTTTCGTGTTGACCTTGACCCCTTCAACATGTATCCCATAGCGCCACCTAGAGTGCGGTAATTGCCATACATAACTGCTTACACATTTTCAGCTTACATTGATCGTCTGACGATGCCCAAGATGGTTTTCAGCACCGGTGGTGACGAATTTTTCCTTCCTGATGATTCTCACTACTACGTCACCGCCATGAAGGATCCTATGTACGTCAACATGCTTCCTAATGCCGAGCATTCCTGCGCCGGACACGAGATGCAAATTATGTTCAACATATTGGCTTTTTACCTCAGCACGATGAAGGTGCGAGTTGGAAGCTAATGTCTGTTACGTATAAAAATTACGTCTGCTCGAAATGTTTAGGTTTTTCAAACAGAAATGGAGCTGAATATTATGATAATGAGCAAGGCAAAGTGTAAAAAAATTGATTTTGACCCATTCAAATGGAATTTAGTTGCTCTGAGGTCATTGTTCCATCTATGTAAGGGTCAAACAACTATCCCCAAATCTGTTTTCGGAATCTTTCCTAAGTTTGTGCGACTTACTAGTTTGTAGAAATGTCCACAAAGTTTTGGTTAGACCGTCTGAACCTAAGTAGTCAAAATAAAACGTGAAGAATTACTTTGCCAGCGAATATCCTTAACCAGTTTCAATTAATGTTTAAGCTCTTGATCTAACAACTTTTATAACTTAACTCTTGTTTAGAACTTCGTCCTTCNGTTTGTAGAAATGTCCACAAAGTTTTGGTTAGACCGTCTGAACCTAAGTAGTCAAAATAAAACGTGAAGAATTACTTTGCCAGCGAATATCCTTAACCAGTTTCAATTAATGTTTAAGCTCTTGATCTAACAACTTTTATAACTTAACTCTTGTTTAGAACTTCGTCCTTCCCAAAGCACAATGGACTTTATACAACACGGCCACCGGAGGCGGTATCGACGTTACCATGGATACGGAACCCACACTGATTCGTGCGTGGTCAGCAATGACGCTGTCAACAAAAAGGTAAATCAGTGTGAGTATAAAAATCTAAATAATTTCAAAATGATTTAGCAGAAACTACAAGTCATTGTTTGGAATTTAGTTGGTTCCAAATTACCAAGTTTGTACTTGTTGTTTGACTTTCTTTTTCAAATTTCAAAAAAATATATCTAGAACCTACTCAGATCATTACAACGCCGACTCCATTAAACTGAAACTCTCCCACTGTTTTGTTCAGACGAGACTTCCGACTTCTGCGAGCAAACGAAACAGATGCGAGCGCCCAACCTGTTGTGCAACCGAACCTCTGGCACCACAGCGATGTTGAGAAGGTTGGGGACAAGAAATACACGGCACGCTTCGACACTCCAGTCACCGGACAATGGAGAGCTTTCTTTATTCAGGTCTGTGGAACCTCATTGAGTTTAAAACTTGTTCTTGGCGATTTTCAGCCTTTTAACACAAGTTGAACATATGATTTTATTTAGTTTTGTTTCACAATTTTAACAGCGATAAAAAATTCACCATCAGTAACCAATTTTCTCGTTTTGACGGATATACTGTGAAAGTGAATGTCAAATTCGTATTTCGACTCCTTAATCTACAGTAGCGTTTAGGTCTTTTTTAACAAGTATAAACACAAATTTCCAAAAAACAAAATCAGTCGATATACGACTTGGGAATAATAATTTGGCCTTAAGCAAGGCATTGCTAATATCATCAAATTTGACATCAACTTTACATCAGATTAATTAGACACAAATCAGTCAAGCCAGTCTGTAGGAGTGCTGGTAATATTTATGATAAAAACTGACATTAGTTGTGGTGTTGAGCAGATGACATTTCCAGGACCAAGCGGGACAATGATCGAATTCACAACGGAAACAAACATCATCCCGAACAAGTTTCCATTTAGCGATTGTTACATGGACTCGTGCAAGGGAACACTGGTGTGATGAGCTCTGCAGAAAAACACAAATTCAACGACAGTAATTTATGTTTACGTGAAATTCAAATTCATGACATTAATGGTGACAAAAATGTGAAACTGCAATAAAATTCGAATCCCGTGCAGCAAAGGGTCGAGATACAACCGCACAAAGCAAGTTTTAAACAGAATTTTCTTCCTTTTGACCCCGAAAACCCAGCAAGGAAAACAATTTTATGTTTTCGATTCCGGGACGAACCGGATCAGAGGTTCGATAATTTTTTTCCAATTATTCACCCCCCAAATCCGAACAAGGCTAAAAATTTTATATTTTCGATTCCGGTTTGAACCGGTTCAGAGGTTCGACAGGAGGCCAAAACCGGTCCAAACCAGATTTGAACTAGAATACTCTAGCAAAAACCGCCCAAAAACTGAAATATTCTTCCAATTTTTGACCCCCAAAACCGAAAAATGAATAAGGCTACAGCCTTGGTGTTTTTTAGAAAATCGAGTCAAAATTTTATGTTTTCGATTCCGGTTTAAACCGGTTCAGAGGTTCGACAGGAGGCC
>QXVZ01018885.1:0-14773 GCA_008931825.1 Phallusia fumigata | reverse complement strand
ATTACTCTACTTTGAAATTGTAATCACAAAGCAAAATCTGTTTTTTCGACCCAAAACTAAAATAAAAAGTCAGCCCTCTTCCAACCGTCGGAGCCACTCTTGAGAATCACACTTACCAAGTTGTTCTATGTTGTCCACTGCTGAGTTTGCCATTTTGGCCTGTACTCAAACGACCACCTCCGTGTCAGTTTTATTGTATTTAAGTATTGTTTGGCCTAAAATAAAATGTATGTTGTCTTGTAAACATAAAAATATGCTGCGAAATTAGAACAGGTTGAATGTCGTCACCTTTTTTTCCTGCACAAGGTACGTAGCTATACCACACAAAAGTTATTGCACATTGTCGCTTACTTAACAGCTAATTTGCAAAGAGTAATTGTCGCGAATTTTGCGTCTGCATAAACGCTCCACAAATGTGAGAGATATTCTGAACCGCCGTTTAATCAACTTAGTCCACCTCTCACAAGTTTATGACCATTATCCCGCCTTCTCATTAAAGCGACTTTTGGTCAGAGGACTTCTAAAATATAAACAACCTCACCTAGAGAGTTATAACAACTGATGAGCTGAGAAAATGATGACACTTATACCTGCCGTCAAACAAAGCTAAAAGTTCGTTGTAAAAAGTTGGTAGATAACAATAAATGACAACTTTCTCAGGATGGATCAAACAATACATTGCTTGTGAGGGTATCAACCAACGCTGAAATACACAGCGGGATTTCTTTGTTCTCATTGTCCTTCAGATGTATTGCCTGACACGATGACTAAATTTAATCTTTCAAAGACACTGCGTTGCTATAAACGATTACATGTTGAGACGCTTGACTGGTTTGTTTGTCGCATCGCGTCTGGAAGTTATTTTTATTGTATCAACGAAACCTTTCACAATCAGCTGCGTCACAGCATTGTGGACAACTGCCGCACTTTCCTGGGCGACGACATTCATCACTGGGATAAAAAATTTTATTTCTTTAATAATTGTCGAGAAGTTGGTAACTCGGTATTCCGTTCTGGGTAAACTAGAGTTTAGCTTAAGCCGCAGAAACGGTATGATCCGTAAGTAGATTTGTTTGGCCCATTTGATCACTGCTCAACTAAATGTTATAGACACACTTAGCGTCCATTACTGGGCTGGAGAGTGATTTGACTGGGCCCACGTGATTTAGACTGGTAGCATACACTGTGAAGAAAACAGACACACGCGTGTTGTTGGCCCTAGTAAGCGCAATCTTGAAATGCAACCTCCCAGAATGAAATCATAATTTGCTAAACGAAATTTTGAACATTACAAAAACAAGAAGGTTTTGTTAGATATTGCGATAATACGGCCCGAATACGAGAAAATGTTACGTTGCTTTACTGTAACAACTGGTTCCCTACCAAGCGCCTTTTTTCCACTTGGATAAGCTTCACCGAACCGTATAATACGTCACGCGCGTTTTTCCTTTTGCTACGTGGCTTCTTTCGCTTTTCCCTTGGTTGCGATCGTTCTATTTTTAACTCGCCCGAATCGGCATGACCACAATATCAACGTGACTGGTAAACCGACGCCAAGTTCAAAACAATGTAAGTACGATGGTTGAAGCGCAGTTGCTTCTTTATTGAGTAAATTGGCCATGATGATCAAATACTTTTGCAATACGACAGTTTTAAAACGTGTACAAACCGTTTTGCCTTTTATACTGCCGTTTCAAAGTGAACGATTGTAACCCGAGTAAAATAATGCTATCACCTATGTGCTATCACCTATACCTATTTCACTGTTTATTATAAGGGGAAGGTCTTTTCAGGCCTCTAAAAAGTCCCCTTTCCAAAGTTTGTTTTGCCACATTACTGGTCTCTGTGTTGGGATAAACGTATTTATAGTTTTTTCGTCAGTGAAAAACATACGACATTTTTATTTGGAAAAATGACCCTGTGTATAAATACACTTCTATAAACATATCGGAAAAAATAACGGCAACAAGTTTCCAGCACGAATACATTTGTAAAAGTGTCATAATACACTGAAAACGAATGTTGGATAATGTACAACCTAAATTTAATCGAATTTCGGCAGAAAATAGTTAAAAAAACTGTTGCTGCCAGGCATTGTATGAATTTATGAAGGCTCTAATTTATAAATGTTTTTTTGCGTACTGGTTACTGCCTTTACTAAAAATAGTTTATTAAGGGCTAAAAGTACATTGTTGTTAGTTCAAAACTACTGTAGCTGTGGTAAATGCCAATGAAAGCAATACAGAAAAAAAGTTGACTTTTGTGCATTTGGGGGTCGTTCACTTTAATTATTGTGCGGACCAGCTTCTCGAACATTCAGCTGAACTACGTCTATTTTTCAGTTAGTTTGAGTTATATTGCTTGATTGGACAACAATCTTCATAGCGGCGAGGTATGTCTGCATCTGTCGTGGGTCAAAATTAATGGCATACTTCCGAAGGTTGTGGGCTGTGGTTGTCTTAAGCCGGTGGTTGGAATTTTCCATTTTAATCAGAAGATGCTCGAAAACAAAGGGATCCCCGTCCACTGTAACACTAGGTAGGTAGCTTTGCAATCCCAAGTCACTGCAACACCAAGTAAAATTTCAAAAATCATAAACTAATGTAGTTAGCAATATAATATAAATGTCAGAAACTTGTTTTGCTGTTTTGCTTAAATGTTGCAAAATTTCAAAAACGTTGTTGGAATAACGTTTCAACTCTTCCAATCAAATCGCCATGGTTTATTTCTTACTTGTAAACACTATAAAGTGATTTGTGTTCAAATTCGCATCCTCCGTCCCTTTCAGACGCCATGAATTTGTCATCCAACTCATGTAACATAAGACTTGTCATTAATGGCCACTGTTCAATCATCAATATCAACAGGGTAAGATTTTCGCTAAAGTCTCGTATCAACTGATTTTTTACTTCCTTTATTGTCTTATCTTCCTTTTTAGGTAATTCGTTATGGTCAAAAATTGATTTTACCACGTCCTTCGTGCAAGCAATTAGTCTTTTGGCATAAGCATCATCCACATTTTCAAAACGAAGTAAATTAAAAAAATCTGCATCTGTGTTATTAAATACGGATAGAAAACTCTCTTCAACCAGGTGTATTTGGTAGTTAGGTAGAAAATATTCTTGTCCATGAGGGAATGAGAAGGAGTCCATAACTACCTTCTGCAAAACGAAAAAGCAACGGCGTGTTTTATAATTCAACTTTTTTCCAGTTTTTGTTACCTTCGGATCGTGAAACTTCACAAACGTAATTGCCATTGAAACGATGTTAGTTATTCGTTTCATGTTTCTAGGATTGGGAAGAATGTGTTCTTTACAAATTTCTGTTTGAAAAAATCGTCTACAAAAATAGACAAATACCTGTGCAAAGTTTTCTAAACAACACAAATCGTACATAAAATAAGTTGGCAAAAATCGCTAGTAGCAGATCGCTAGGTAAATGATTAGAATAACACCAAAGAAAACAATGTGATATTGAATTGTGTAGGTTTCATAATGTACGTGTTTTTTTCTCATTACGAAACGATGGTTGTAAAACACAAAAAAAATATATTTTACCTTGTCACCTCAGAAGCATGCATGTGGTCAAAAAATGCTTGCTGTAAAAAGCAGATTTCTTGTTAAAACAACACTGTAAAAATTTTAGACAAGAAGTGTAATACTTACCACTTTTTTTCCAACCTGGCTTCCTCCCGCTACTGCGTCTTCATCCTGTTTTTTTTTTGGTGCTACACGTTTATCCTGACTTCCTTCCGGTTCTGCTGATCCACCCTGGTTTCCTCCCGCTACTGCGTCTTCATCCTGTTTTTTTTTTGGTGCTTCACGTTCATCCTGACTTCTTCCCGGTTCTGCTGATCCACCCTGGTTTCCTCCCGCTACTGCGTCTTCATCCTGTTTTTTTTTTGGTGCTACACGTTCATCCTGACTTCTTCCCGCTTCTGCTGATCCACCCTGGTTTCCTCCCGCTGCTGGATCTTCAAACATCGATGCCAGGTACGTTCCAATCCTCGGGGTAGCCTAAATCGCAATATTGTGATTTTTGCAACTTTTGGTATTTGCGGCCCGCTACGTAGTTTTTGTGTTCCATTTTGGATCTTTGAACTTGCTGCATTAAATGCACGTCATAAATCTATGTCCTATCGATAAATGCATTTAAACAATCGTTTTCATGCAAAAATTAAAAAAACTGTATTTAAGTCAAGCCATTTTTCAAGCACTTGTGAAAACAATCGATTCTATAAATAAAATTACCAGCAAAAAACTAATAGTCTTTGCTGTAACATAATGTTTCATATTGCTAAGTGTTACCTCAGGCAAGCAAAACGGCACATTGATGATTTTCTTTAGATACTCATGACCGTGTTTCGTGACGTTGATAGTTGTGTCACTTCCTCCGTCAATGCTGTTTACCGCCACCACGGGGTCAACGGCAATTAAGCAGAAAATTGGAGACGAATGATCGCTCAGCAAAATATTCACCGCCTCAAGAACGCTGCGCACCTGCGAATTCATAAACATGTGCAAGTTGCGCCAAAAACAGATGACGATTTAAATGGAGCAAGGCTGATTAAGGTTAAAAAGTGAAAAACAATTCTAAACAAAAATATGTAGGTAGAGCAATTTTACTTTTCAAAAGGCTTGTAAACCATAATTGTCTCTCTCAGTGGTACTATGTCGCGCGATTATTGAAATATTCTGAATGTACGTTTTATGTACAACGCGGATTGCGTCCTATGCGCCACTACACAGTGCGGATTTGTATTATCGCAAGTAAAGAACGTGTGTGTGATACACACAAAGGCATGCTGAATTGCAGACAAGTGAAGTTAATTCGAGTTAATTTTAAGTGGTTCGCGATTCATCGAAAAAAATTCGTGGGGGCTGTTAAGCGAAAAATTTTGAGAACCACTGTGTTAAAGGCTGCTCTATAGCGACCTACTTTGTCATGTTTGACGCGATCCAAGTCGTCAATTGCCAGCACAATCTTATATTCCTGGTTGTAGACATATTCCGTCGAACGGATTAGATTAGAAATTGCCATGACCTGCAATAGGGTAAAATGTAATTCAAGATGTTCTAGTTCCATAATACAGATGTTCTAGTTCCATGTTTCTATACCATTTTATCATTTAGTTATCTGCGGGCACCCTACATAAAAGGCTTTTTATGTTGCTCAATGCTATATCGGTTCGGGCTATAGTACAAATACCTGAATATCTGGGGCCCGGAAATGCGCAATTCATGTGAACCTACCTCTTTCTTTACAAGCCTCATAAAACCAAGTTTTTCCGACATATTATGCCTTGTACGGTTAAGAGCCCTGCTTATTCGACTTCTTTGTGAGTTTAAAATGGCGTAAATTGTCCCCAGCACTCGCGAAAGTATTAAAGCACTTCCTACAGCAGTTGAGAACCAGAGAAAAACCTGAAAATGGTTTATAACATTTAACAAATAATTTTGTCAGTCAATACAAAAAACTTATATTCTTAAAGGTTGTAGTTACTGTTTCTGTTCCACCTTGGCCCCCTCTCGCTGATTGTTCACTCTGATTTTCCGCTGCAGCCTGTTCATTCTGACGAAATATGATTTATAGCATTTACCACATAATTTTGTCAGTTAATACAAAAACTTACATTCCTATTGGTTGTAGTTACGGTCAAAACTAAAACACACACAAAAAAAATAAATGCAACTGCAAAAAGAGCGACAACGGGTATGAAACAAATCCTGGTGTGGTAACTTTTTACATGCTTCCAAAGACCTGCAAATATAAATATTGTAGTTTTTTTTGGAAACTTTGAGCTTCTGCTTTTCAGTATGTATACTTACCAGTAAATCTGTCCTTTTTTTGAGATTCCTTAAATGTAATGGATCGAAAAAGTCTAACAGTGAAAGTTCCAATTTCCTCCTCCACACAATTAACAATGGAAGTGACTATTGCAGCCCAAATATCGTCACTACCGCCATGTTCCCATGCATTGAAATCAACGTAGATAAATTTTCTAAGGTTTTCTTTTCTTTCAGCTCTGCACATTAAAAGCAAAAACAATTAAATTATTTAAATTGTAGGTGTGCGTTGGTGGTACTGTTTGGTCGAAGAAAGTTTTTCTCCTTACCTTTCGTTCGTTGTTGGCTTGCGACGCGGCATCTTTGTGAAGACCGCACAAAAAAGAACTTTCCAGTGTAGTCCCTTGTTTTCACATCCGCCCGTCCCACATAGCCACAACACCATTTCAGATACAATTAGCAATATTATTCCGGCCAATGCTACAACAATGATCAGTAGCCATACCTTTGGATCTACACCATAGGCTACGGCGAAGCCCACTACGCACAGTATGAGCGCAAAAACAAACCGGGACAAATATTTCAGTTTTTTGTTTTGGACTTGTTCACTTTGACTTGCAGACGCATCCACCTCGTTTGCCATGAGTAATTTCCCTAAAACGTACAAGAGTTGTTACAATAGAACGCAAATTCGCACACATGGTGTATGGTACGTAGTTTGCCCTCAAATATTCGATTATCTGGATGCTATACTGTTCGTTACGAGGTTAATAGCTGTCATGTCCATTAACAATTAAAATGTCTAGATTACAAGCTGAACAAATAGGCGACTAGAGAAAAAAGGTTGCAGAAGTGAAAAAAAATCTTGTTGCTTTTACACCCTCCAACCTTTTGTCAAATTGAGTAAGAATGACTTTCCACTTCCCCATTTGGAAAAAATTCCGATTGTTAGTGGGCTTGTAACATGTTGTAGATAATTGTGCAAAACTTTGGCATACATGTCATATCCAAGCCGATCTTCTGTGTGTATTCCATCGTTGATCAAACGATTTTCTGAAAGAAACAAAAGTGTTGCAGTTTGATGTGTTGTTGAAACACTTACTCAAACTGAATGTATGTAATAGTTAACATTAGATACGTGGTTTAATTTTTATAAACATGTTGATGTCAATTTGAAACTGTAAATACCATCATTCTGAACATGCGAGGACAACATAAATAACTTTTGCACATACTCCGAAAGGCGGAAAGCTAAAAAAGTTGTGAAGAGGCGCCTACAACGAACCGGATGCTTTCTTTCTCTCTCGTCGAGTGTGTCGTATTTGCCTGAAGCTCGAATACCTTTGCAAAACCCAATCCCTTCTACGACGCTTAGTTTACCTTGTCAATCAAACTTACCAACAATTCCTTCGTTGGAGGATGTTTGGGCGCCGGAAGCATCGTCTAAAACAGAAAAAAGGTGTGTTGCCGAACACTTAAAGAAAACGTATTGTTTTAATTTATCCCCTTTCTCAATTTAATTCATTCTGACAACAACACTTTNCTCTCGTCGAGTGTGTCGTATTTGCCTGAAGCTCGAATACCTTTGCAAAACCCAATCCCTTCTACGACGCTTAGTTTACCTTGTCAATCAAACTTACCAACAATTCCTTCGTTGGAGGATGTTTGGGCGCCGGAAGCATCGTCTAAAACAGAAAAAAGGTGTGTTGCCGAACACTTAAAGAAAACGTATTGTTTTAATTTATCCCCTTTCTCAATTTAATTCATTCTGACAACAACACTTTACAACATTTTGTTTGTTGGAGAATGTAAGCTCCACACAAGACATGTCCTAACTGTAAAGATATAAATATTGTGCCTCAAAAGTTGTTATTGATTTTGTACAATAGTTGTTTACATCTGAAAGTACGCGATTTTGGACGTATTGGAAAATTTATTAAATAGCATTAACCCCCAAAAAGCCGAAAGATGAAAACGTTGTGCTGAATGGTTTTAAACCTGACGGTTTTACTCCACTTCAGCCAAGTATTGCGTCTAATTTACCTCTTTTCAAACTAGGCTTACTTTAAATGATGAAAATCGTAGGCAAAGGCTTAACTAAATAATACAAAAACGATGCAGTGCGACGTTAGAGAGTAGGCTTTACGTAACAGAAGGTTCTTGGGTCATTTTTTTAACTTTTTTGTTGTGTTTATGTGCGCAAAACCTTACGCATTTAAGTCATTCCTATTCTCGCTTAATTTACCCTGGCAGTCATACTTACTGTCAAATGGTTCGAAGTTCGGTATTTTGCCAAACCAATTTCCCATTGCTCTAAAAAGGTCCAGCAAAACTGCAAAATGAAAAGGAAATAAATGTATTCAAAAAACGAAATGGACTGAATTTCGGTTGGTTACATTGAACCTGTGGCCATTTACTGTTATTGTTAATTTAGGACACATTTGAAAAATTGCAACACAGCACTGTCATCGAATCTGAACAATCTTTCTCCTTTTTACTTTTTTTGTTACATACTTCACAAATCTCAAACCTTGATTACCTAAGCAAATAATAGTCGCAGGCAATTTGCTGGCACAGTTACCATTAAATTTTTCTGCATTCATAATAACCCTTTCCTTGGTTACGCGTAGGTAGCCCCATATCATAGGTTTTTACCGTTGGAAGCTGCTATGTTGGATCACTTCCTTTTTTTTCAAATTTACACGTTTTTTCTGTCCGCTATAAAATCGTCTTGTTGCAGTTTATCAAATTTTACTAATAATGTTTCTAAAAGCATGATATAATTAACGCAGTTTCGACGTTACGAACGTCGCTGGAAAGTTGTGGTTTGGTGTAGCATTTTTTGAACGAAGTAAATGTTGTAGGAATGTGTGGAAACGTTAACAAAACGCGTCGATGAGTTGTTTTCAATACGCAATGCATAACGAGCAAATCACGTAATAATTAACGTTGCGCAAAACTTTTCTGTAGCCTTTTTGGACGTCTTGTGAAACTGAAAAAAACGTTAATTGCTGATGTCGAAGCTAACGTGTGTTTAACCATTTTGGACGTCATTTGGAACGTTTTATTAACGGTAATTTACGACCATACAGATTGCAAAACCGCTATTTGAGGACGTTATACGTCACGTGTAGTTGTGTGGGCAAAACGTCACTATGACGTTGGTATATAGTTGACGTCTTTTAACCAAAAAACAACCAACTGCAACTGCTTAAACTCTTTTCTGGTGGCGGTTTGACGTTCTCACGGCGTCACAAAAAACTAGCACATTTTAACGTTTTGGTTACGTAGAATCCACAACCTAATTTAAACAAATCAATTAAAGAACGTCCTGTTGACATTGCAACCGAGAAATTGTGAATTGTGATCAGTGTACAAATGCAACGAAGAAACCCCGTATACCAAGTACAAATGTCGTTTAACATTGTGACCAAAACATTCTGCCACGTAGTACCTGTGATAACCCCAAAACGCTGTAAATGCAATCAAAACGTTATGAACATCTTAACTACGAACTTATCTGGCGTAGTATATTTGACATTGCATTTCTGTTATAACTGCAACTCAAAACTTTATCAACCGCTAAACACCGTTATTTTGCCATTGAACTATATTACGTTCATTTGAAGTAATAACTTTGTTAATCTTTTGACACTACCAGTGTGACTTTCAATAGACAGCATTATATCACAGACGGCATTATATCATTGCAATATCACCATTAATACAATTAATAACTTTAACAGACGGCATTATATCATTGCAATATCACCATTAATACAATTAATACCTTCCTATACCAAGTACCAACGTCATTTTATTATTGGGGTATTTTGTTCAGCCGTTCAGACTTTAGAACCAGTATGCGGTATGGTCGACGACGAAGCATTACAATGCGAGCGGTCATGCCCTGTGTTTAATGATGATGATGTGCGCTTCTCGTTTGTGATTTTGTTATTTTATCAAAACAAAACTTTGCATGCAACTGAAGGCTGCAATTTCGAGTCGACCTGTCAAAACTATTTGAATTAACGTTAAGCCGTTTATCGTGCTCCGCGTTTAATGATGATGATATCCGCTTCTCATTTGTGATTTTGTTTTTCGATCAAAACAAAACTTTGCATGCAACTAAAGGCTTCAATTTTGAGTCGACTTGTGAAAACTGTTTGAATTAACGTTAAGCCGTTCAAATTTTAGAGTCAGTGTGCGTTACCATGGTCGGCGACGAATCACTGCGATGTGAGCGGTCGTGCCCTGCGTTTAATGATGATGTTATTATTTTTGATTATGTTATTCGATGAAAAACTATCCATGAAAATACTGAAATTTATAGAGAAATCATAGCAAGCTCAGGCAGCGCTTATTGGATCTAAGATACAAACGACAAAACATAAATTCAAACGGTTTTTACGAAAACTCATCAAAATCGAACCTTTAACTACATACACATGCAGTTTTCGTTTTGAGTCATCAAACCAAATTCAGCAAACCTTTGGCCTGACCACCCTCGTCACACGTACCCCTCTTCCAGCGTTTATTGTTTGACAAAAAAACCTGGTTGGCTAAGCATTGCTAAAATAAACGTTTGATCCCCAGACACACAGTAAGCACAAACACACAGAAAGTTCGAACCACATTGTATGGTGACATAAACAACGAGACAATCAGCGATACCGAATAGTTTTGTTTTGTGTCTATACTTTAACGCGAATTGCCAAACTTCGGCATCAGTTACTGTTGCCAGCGTATAATAAGCGACAAGTTACACGTACAACTATGGTACTTACTTGTAGCAGAAACGCATCATAAATATGTGAAAAGATCAATGCGCTCTTCTTTGGTAATGACTTAACGCCACTGTTATTGAAAGAGCGATTTTAGCCTCTTTACTATTGGGTTATATATGTTATATATGAAAGAAAAAGTGTGGATGCATTAAGATACAAGTGAGAGAAATGTTTGTTAACAAAAACTAAAAACATTTTTATCGAGTCCTCGCGCTATTTTTCACCCACTAGCGCACTTTTTTAAAGAGTGCAACCCAAGATTGTTTTACGTTGGCAAACACCTAATAAGCTCGTTGTCACGAAGGCATCGCTATACGACAGAAATACGCAATTCTAAAGCCGGGTTCACACATCGTCCGGATGGCGAGCTTTGTTAGCACCTTTTTACGTAACAAAGTGATATGAAACGGATTAGTAGAATGGCATGATATTTTAGATGGTTTTTTTACTATCTTCAAGGAGACATCGCACATTGAACAAAGCATTGCGACTGACGACGTTATGTTTTTTACTATTTTGGAAAGAAAAAAATTTCTGCATCCCCGCCGATTTTTGCAAGTGGGCGCCTATGATTTGAACCAAATTGCCTTAACGGCATAGCGCCAAACTCCGGATATTATATTACCGTCTACTTCACGATCCACGTAAGATGGTGAACAATATGGCATCTCAGTTTCATCCTCATTCAGTTATTTTAGCCTTAGTTATAACCACAGCGTTGTTTACGTTATAGCAACAATTGGTCGTTTGAAAATCCTCCACCTTAATGTTAGAATTCCGAATGTATTTTCTATAACTCGCCCAGCCCGGGACAGTCGGTAGATGAATACGCGTTTGTCATTCGGCAGGAAGCGACATGGGTAAGGCCGCATCATGTTATTTTTAAGTGGAAATGCAGCGTCTGTAACAGTACGGAACCTGTGTTGTGGTGTGATGTATACATTCTGATGGCGGAAATTGAAATGCGTTGTTTTGTATTATGACATGCTTGCCATCTATTGCGTCTAAGCACATAAGAAAGTTCCATTGTTGATCAAATTTTTGTGTAATGCTGCGCCAGTCCCGTGTTTTGGGAATTTTTAAATACGTCAGCTCCAGTAGTTTGCAAAGCACTTCGCTCGTTTCTTGAAAGCAGGGTTTACACTAAACGCGAACGCCGCCTTTTCCCAACGCAAATGGTGTGAAACTCGAAGTTTACACCAAGCGCAAACGTCGCGAATAAAAAGCGTTTAATCGCTCATCCGACGTTTTTACACTGCCTTTTCGTGTAAAGATTGCAGCTTGCAATTCGTTTTACATTCACGAGTTTAAACAGGACTCATTTTTTTACAAAAACGCGCGCTTGGCTGTTGCTGCAAAGCGAAAAACTCGTACACTCGCGCATTTAGGTGCTTAACTAACCCAAAGTCAGCCTTCAAGGTGCTATTTCAACCTGTGTGTATCTGGTATGTTTTAACTCAGGACCTATTATTCTCATTTCTATCCCTGCAATTTATTTGTGTTGCACAAGTTTTCATACTTTCGTACTTCTTCTATTAACACCTTATCGACAAGGTCAAAGTTTTCTGAAGTCAGTTTTCCGGACCACTGACGAAATCTGATGCTACATGGGCAGAAAAACTACCAGGTTTTGCACAATATCCTAGCTGTCACTGGTAAGAAAAGTAAATTTTGCCATGACAGCATTATTTCTGACCATGAAAACTACATGAGTTTGACAAAATGGACCGAGACCAGCAATTTCTTTCTATCAGGTCTGAATTCTCGCGCAATAGGTAATATTGCTCACGGAGCAACCCAGACGCGAAGCACGCAAAGGAAAGAAGTGCGAAATGGGACTTCCCCCGGCGTTGCTTAAACAAACAAGGAAATTTCGCCTTTGCAATGACGCACACGGTTGACCGTCCAACGCTGTAACTGAAAGCAATGGTCTGCTGTAAATTCCCTGCCACTAAAATCTGCGTTACAAAAAGAACTAGTTTAATAATAGGAACAAATACATTGAAGCGGGATTGTTTGGGGGGTTAAAAGGAAAGAAAGCAAAACGATTTTGAGTCAAGTCAAATTTTATTTGCATCGTCACTTCATCAAATTTGTCATTGTTGAACGGTTTCGTAAAACAGCAAGGAGACCGAAAAAAACATGGGTTATTGATTCAAGTGTCCTGTTATTCATTTGCGCAATGGGTAGCTCCAGGTTACATTCACAAATTTACAACTCGCGCCTATTGTCGCCGCCAAGCTTTTCAGCAAACAATCGAAATCTACGTTGGCATGAATATTTTGTGTGGTGTTGCCCTGGCACTGTTTTTAGTTGTGCAGGCCTAGCTGTCTTCGTAATATTTTGTTGAACACTAGTGTATGTCATCAAGTGACGTCATCATATACTCGCACGTAATTGTGAAGTAATGTAGGTGACGTCACTAACATTACACACATTTGCACACGTCAGTTGCCACAAAACTTTCTTTCGTTTTTTTTTTCTAAAAAGCATGCAAATGCAAAAGCGCGAAAATTCGGTTCCAAATATTTGGATTTACCAAATATTTGGATTTGGATTTATAACCAAAAAGCTGGCGTGGAACGTGACTGGCAAAAATCGGAGATGGCGCTCAGCTGGTTACGTTACGTCACAAGTCAACGTTTTTCGTTTGCAAGTTTGTGGCTTCAGCAATACATTTTGCACCAAAACGTTAGCCTTAAAAGGTGCAAGCGATTTTGTTTTGGCTGTGTTTCAATTTCTTTGTTTCTGCTTTGTACCTAGCATATTTTTTTAGTTATCTTATAAATTGCAAACAAATTTTACATCAATTTTTGTGTGGATGTTTTTGTGGAAATTTTTTCAGGCAGTAAGTGTCCGGTAGTAGTTACCTAATCAAGGGCTTTTAATAATTTACACTTACTCCTGTCTTGAATGTGTGAGAACAGGAAAAGCCCTGTTTAGTTTATGTTTGCAACAAGATAGAAAGAGGACTGTAATGTAAAACTACCTGTTCATCTCAGTCTACAGTTTGAGGCATTTTAGTAAGTCTAAGAAATCTAAATATGTTAGCCCAAAGGTGTCTTTAAATAGTGCAGTTGGGTTTACGCTTGCCTTGGTACCAGACTCCCAGTATTGTTTTTTAATTTGATGTTTTTAAAATAAGTTACATAAAGTGTTTCCGACATTACCAATTACAATGTCATCTCATACCTATTATGTTAGGTGACCCTGACCCCAATAACACTTATCATTTACATTAATTGCAGATATAAATCAAACATTATTAATTATTTACACAGGTTGTTGTAGATATATATATGTTTGATAATTGCTAAATATGACAGGCAAAGATATTGTTGCTGATGTCATCACTGATATTCTAAAGCAACCAACTACTAGGTTCGAATCTGGGGATTGTTTACATGCAGATATTCAGCAGGTAATCATGTGCTCATAAAAAACCCAGCAGATTTTTACTGCATGTTTGAAAAATTAAAAAAATTCTTAATAAACCGCCCTATTGTTTTTTAACAGTTGGCAACAGATTTAGGTATTAGTCCACGCACAGTGATAATTAGAAACAGGGGAAGCATTCCTGATATCGCGTCATAATGTGCATGTTTAGTGCTTTTGCTGTCTAGTCATTGCAGTGACTCATCTTTGAATGGCCGTTTTTCCTGGCTCACTAGCTATGTTTAATATCATTTTTTAATATCAAGTATAATTTTTCAATGCATTGTTTTAAGGTGAAAAATCAGATACACACAACTTTTTCAAACCAACAGCATCAACTGCAACTACGAGAGCAGTGGTTACTAGACCAAGTGGATAATATAACTGAATGTCTTGCTCTGGTTTCCCAAAAAAGTGCAGAAAAAATTGCAGAGGTAAATTACAAATCTGATTGGTGTACATACTATGTCAAATCCCTGTTTATATATTTTGGTAAAAGTTAAGTTTATTTTTTTTGCATTTCTTAAAATGTAACCAAGTCACAATAGGCACAGAATAAAAAAGTAGCCTCATTAAAAACATAATCACCAGAGAGCTTGTACATTTGTGATCAACGTCATCAGTGAAACAGCAACTTGAATGTTTTAATTGAAATGTGTTTACTATATAGTATATTGGCTCTCCGACAGTTATGGTTTTAAATTTTATTTCAGTTTTATGTTGTATTTTTGTACTTAGTGTCTAGCCTAGGCTAATGGCAACTAG
>QXVZ01018884.1:0-18535 GCA_008931825.1 Phallusia fumigata | reverse complement strand
AAAACTCACTTTGCCAATTATGCAGGCACTATGGAAATGTAACTTAAACATATTTATGTGTAGTACCTATCAAGGTACGAACATCAACTTTTAAACCGTAAGTCAATGTCACAGATGTCATTAAGATGTGGTGCATTGTTTCCTGTGTGGCAGGGTTACAGATCTGATGAGTGAGTTTGTGTTGTGGCTTGTATATTGTAATTATGTTTGAAAGGTGGCCTAATGTTGCGCCTAGTCCGTGAAAAATAGCAAATAGCATTCGTATTTACCCGATCTGGGGCAAGTTGTTTATGTTGTTTGTTCATGCTTGCTGGTAGATGCTTTTTTGCCTTTTTTCCAAAGAGGTTACATATCGTTTTCACTTGTTTTTGTCCAACGACTTTCGCTCGGGAAACTGTTGGTATAATTTCTTTAAACTTGCACACATGATAGTTGTGCACTAACAACATTTTACCCCAGTTCACACATCGATTATTACCCCATACGCCCAAAAACCGTAAAATTTCTGAAAACAGTAAACTAAATCACCGTAGATGTTTCACTTTTTTAGTTTGAGTCTATCTTATCAGTGCTCTATGATGCCATCTCACACAGTACAGTTGTAAGTCCAGCAGATGTACATTGGTGAGCTTGTTGTAACATTATGTGGAAACGTATGTCATATCGCTAGGACTGGTGACAGCAGAATGTCATTAGGCACGCCCGCGCCACACTTATCACGTTCTGATGCAGTGCTGTGGATATTCACATCTGCTCAAGCTTTCATCCTTCCCTTGATAGCGAAGTTAGAACGTCATAAGCGATGCTGCCAAAGTCTGAAGCAAAATGTTTTTCGCGGGCCGCGTGCTAGCGTATTTGTAAGTTTATGTAATTTAACCGCGGAATCAAAGCAAATTTTGTTGTTGCACAGCTGTCGAATGCGTGCTCGCGTACGTTATTTAGTGCAATGCAACATATTTTTGGTCAAACCAATGCCGGCTGTACGACCAAAACAAATGTACAAGTTTTTAAGTTCCTGTTAAAATAGCTTTGTTGAAAGTTACATTCCTGTTATGCTGTAACTTTTTTGAGAAAACACTGTTGAAGGATTTGTTGTGTTTAGTCTTGTCTCCTTTTGGTTTGACTTTATTTTTGGTGGCAAAAGGTTTACTTGCGTTCCTGTTTTCATGAAAACAGCGGCCTGTTATCTGTAATCCGTTTTCCACCACATTCTGTTTTCGTGTGGTCTGATAGAAAATCGATATTTCTACGTCTGTTTTTCGAACTGGTGCTTTGATAATAAATCCGTGGTTTGGGCGTTTGATGTCAGTTTTTACGATCATTTGTTAGCATATTTTTTAGGCATTTGCTATGGAATTATTATTGACGTTCAACCTCCAAACCAACTAGTATTTTTGATCTTTTCCCGTTTAAAAATTTGTGATTTTTTTGTATTTTAGGCCAGTGTTCTCAAAAAATGTTAGTGTGCTTATGCTTGGTGTTTTTTTAGTTTAGTTTTGTACAAAATCAATATTCTTTCGTTGATAAAAACTGGATCATTCGTCCTTGGAAATATCAAATGCTTAGGTGGTTTCTAATGTCAGCTTCCTTAACATGAAGCAGGAAATATTTACGATAGCAGCTCCTATCAATCTGCGGTTGTTGCAGCATAAAATAGCATTGTGTACATCTGAAAGGTTCAAATTACCGTTTTTATTTTTCTCTTGTATTGTAAAATGGCTCCAGGCTTTTGAGAAATTAATATGCAGAAAGGTCATACAATATGTTATGATCCGTATAATTTGCCCTTTTTTTGAAAGTTTTGTTTGTGACAGACGCAGTTATTTATTGCGAATGGAGTTTAGTGTTGGTTGTGCACGAAATGGAACCAAATGACGCAGTCCTTGGCCAACGCTTTGTAATACAGGACTTTTACGAATTTTGTCTCCGTCTGTAGTTAAGGAGTACAAGAATAAATCTGACCGGTTGTTCTTTGCTAACAAAGGTTGCTTCAACATGTGCTGCTGAATTATTACTGGTATAGGGTTGCTTTTCAAATGCTAAATATGACTACAAGCTGGATAATCGTTTTTATACTATGTTGCTACTTTGGATTCGCCATCGCTGCTAATCAGACAACCCAAGAAGTTTTAGTGACAGGTGGCACGACAACTGTCAGTGACACAACTGCCAGTGTCACACCTATCCATGCAACAACAAGATCAAATGCCACTGGAACTACGGATCAGTCAAAACATGTTTGGATTACCACAAATAGTGCCCCAGCTGCTACAAATTTCCCAGCAGCTGCCACATTTTTTACACCTGTCAGTCAACCACCTGCCAAAAACATGACAGTTGACTACTGCCAGATGCCACTGCCACTTGACCACGTGGAATGTGACAACCGAGACCAGAGTCAAGTGATTTGCCTGGAAAAGCGAGCCCGCCTCAATGTCACCAATAACACACGAAATGTTTGGGTGATGTACTGCACTTTCCACGCGCCTATGGGGATGGGCGACATTGTGGCGAAGAAATACAACTGCACTCTGGGCTTGCTATATGGCCGGGTGACATGCATGGCGCCTGGCTACGCTACATTCACCGCCCAATGTGAGTTCACAATGTTCCACTGCAAAATACCAGAGTCGGCTTCAGTTCGAGTTTGTGAGCGGACCTTTCACGCTCTCTACGAAGGTGAGTTGGGTGTTAAAAACGAGTTATACGTAAAGTTGTGGTTTTTTCCGACTAATTTTAATGCACTCCTCACCTTAATACTTTAATAAGTGATATTAAAAGGTTTGAAATCACTGCTCTACCCAGAAAGAAGTACTACACTTGAAATGAGTAATTGAACTATAAAGTGGACATTGCCCCCCTTAAATCATAAAGTTCTTTCCCTGTTGGGAACCGCTGCTTCAAAGCACTACCAACCGTTCTTGCTTTAACTGCAGCTCTGTAGTCAATCTTGTGTTATGTAATAACTACAGTATATAACGACTAGGTAACCTTTTTCGCAAAAAATTAAGTCGCGCCAATCAACACACTCCGCAGAATAGATTCCTTTAAGAAACTGTATATTTTATTCTTCAAGTCAGGGCTTTCCGCACTTTTTAATCTGCGACCCACGAAGTGTATTGCGACCCCAAGTGTCAAAAGTTCTGCCTCCAACTGCAATTTAAAATGTCAATTCCATTTGGTGTCGATTTGCTCGTACATGTGTTTTGACCTGTGACAGTCGTGTGGCGTAAAAGCGTTTTGCGGTGGAGGTCACGTAAACCTGTTAAAGGCCACTACATAAGCGCAATAACACCAAATGGAATAGAATTTTATATTGTGGCTTTATGACTGACAAAAATCCCTTACTACAAAAACGTATCAATGTGATTTTCACATCAGTTAATGTATATTTGTGCTGTTGACGGCCACTACAGAAACGTATTAAGCCCAAATGGTGGAGCATTTAAAATTGTGGCTTTAGTACTAGAGAATAGCCCCCACTGCATAAAAACATCGATGTAATTTTCACATCCGTGCATCCATTTGTGCGGCAACTTCGAAGTTTTTTTCACACTTTTCTTCTTTCCACAGATGGGGGTCGTTGTGTGGGAACAGACAATTGGTGTCCAGCCTCTAACGTTTTCTCACTCAACTTGTTCATCTTCAATCGGGTTGTGCCTTTTGGCGATCTGCGACGCGTTGTGTTCGAGTAAGTATATGAGAAACAAAAGACACGGACTTAAAGAGAGGCTTAGTTAAAAACACAACTTCGAGAGAGCTTGTATATAGTGGATACATTGTAATGCAAACGTTTCAACAATCGCTGTCAAACTGCTCTGATGGTGACTTATGCTTTTAAAGGAATTCTTGTAAAAAATAGGCGACAACCACTGGGGCGCAAAATTTGTTTTAAAGCAGATTAGCTAAGACTGAGAACGGACTTAGCTAAGACATAGCTGCCAGAGAATATAGTGAATACATTCTATTGCAAACGTTTCAATAATCGCTGTTGTTGTCATCAGTGCAACTATTCGGAACCTACTAGTTCAGTATTTCTCGACCTTATGTAGTTCATACCCCGCTTTAGGAGTATAACACAGTCTGCGAACTCTTTCTCTACTTACAAAAATTAACACCTAAATATATTTTTAAAACTCTTAATTTCAACGTTCTGCTCAACTGTTAATGCGACGGCCGACTTAACAACTGCAAAGATGTTTCGAATTTTCTTGCGATTTGGGTAATCTTTCACAAATAACTTTGAGACGCCAGATCAAGAAACCATCATCAAGAATAAATTTAAGCGAACTAGCGGCGAATGATTGTTGCCCTATTTCTAATAGCTTAGCTGATCTGCTTGGTAAACTTGTCCGACGCGCGGATTTTTTGTCATAAAAGGCGCGATCCCTTTTTAGAAAATAACCAGGGCAAAATGATAACAACGGCAATTGTTGAAACGTTTTCATTACAATGTATTCACTATATACAAGCTCTCTGGCAGTTATGTTCTGGTTAGGCCATCTTTTTAGACGGCAGGCTTAATCTGCTAATAAAACTAAATCTGCGCCTTTAGGATTCTGGCCAAATTATGAGTAACTTCAAAAAACATAGGACCCTATTTTTCATATCATTAGTGGGTATAAATAGAAGAAGTGTAACCCCGAGCATTTAAGTAGCGACTGACGTAGATTACTAGGATCAGTAGCCTATAACAGCTCTCCACAACCGCATTTATTTGTTTCAGGGCCCCAAGTCATTGCAAAACCGACAAGTTGCCAGTTATTATTGCAATCAGTGGAATTATCGGAGTTATTCTTGTTATTGGATTCCTCGTTCTTGTGATGAAACTGAGACCATATTACAAGAAATATTGTAACGCAAAACATCACCAACAAGACCACGTGGTCCAATACCTGGTAAGCATAAAGTTGATTGGATTGTGTTTCGTAAAATTGAGGTAGGGAGGTAGGCAGCAATCATTTTCAGCATTTTTTAGTGCAAGGTCATCAGCCAATTAAGTTTTTTAATGTCCACTTTTTGAGGTGCTACTTAAATGTCTCTATCAGGTTGAAAAACACTCGTTTTTTTGCAGTAGGTGTGGGTAATGAAAGGGTAGCAGGTGGCAAATTATCTGTCAGTTGGTAAAAAGCACGATTCTGTATTCAGTATGGTAGGACTAGCAAATCGATGAGTTTGTTCTTGGTAAATTGAGGAAAGTAAAAATGTGTTCTAAACAGATAATAGATAGCGAGGAAAGTGGTGGAGAATCAGTGCTATAACTTGTATTGTTAGTAAAAGCAGAAGCTAGTTTTTTCCACATCCTAGGTTACGCATTAAACGGAGTTATAAGGTAGACAGATCTACGTAGACACCCATTATGTAGGTCCGTTCCATACGATAGCAAAACCATAGATATCATTTTTAAGGTTTTTGCTTTATCAAACATTGATCTAAAGCACGTGCAAATATATATGTATTTTCGTTTTCGAAGGACACAACTTACACATTTCATATCTTCGTTACAGAACACCGTGTTAGCGGACGATGCAGCCGCGGACAGGCTGGCAGCAATGCAATACGACGAAGAAGAACAAAGTAGCGATGAAATAAATGCAAATGTTGGAGACCAGGTATTGCCACAGAGCGAAAACCAAATTCCTTTGCTCAACGGCTCTCTACCGACCACCAGCGGTCTGTCGGAGTCAGAAACTTTTTCCGGTAGTGGTCTCACGCAGCGCAGCCGGCTTTGCAGCGTTCTGTCGACAGACGTCGAAAGCGCGAGCGGCTCAACAATGAACTTTCTCGGGCGGCCGCCGCTCCCTGGCCAACCTCCGCGCCAAAACGTTTATCAGTCGAACGGGGAACCCCCGACGTCAGCCGGCGTTAAATTCCACATGGTCGTCGACAAACCCGACGACGGAATTCCTATGGGGACCGAGGGAATTCCCCTGGGGCTCGAAGGGGTTCCCCGGTCCAGGGCGGGCGATAGCAGGTCTAGCTCTTCGTCGTACGCCAACCCCGGCTATATGACGTACGACAATTACACGATACAACCTGGAAGCGGGCTGCCCATTGTCGGGCCCTCCCTCCACCCCCAGCCTGGGAATGACGAAGTGTTTACCAGTGGCAGCAGCGGTAGTGGGGTTACACAGGGGAATCACCTCGGGGTGAATCTGGATAACCCAACCTACATGTGACCTGTGAGCAAAAGCAAGAGGTTGTTGGTTGAAATCCCGCGTCAAGTGTTTTTTGTACTCGTGGCGAATCCAAATCCTGGCGCACATTTAAAGCTTCACCATTCTGCAGTATGGAAACGAGAGGTCGTGGGTTCAAACCCGCCTGGAGATTTTTTCTATGAAGCTGTGTCCTAAGTGTCTTCACTGCCACGCACAATCATCGAATTGGCCTCAGTTTATGAAAGGCGTTGCTAAGGATCCCTAGCAACCAACTACGTGGTTTCAATGCTGATTGGAGAGTTACATTGAGTATTCTGACGTCAACCAACTAGCATTTGAAAAACTTAGACGCGAATCTTGTACACCACTTGCCTTTCATATCAAGGCCGTCTTTACACGACGTTTTTGGTACGACGTCAATTTGACCCTTTTGGGCAAGGTACCTGATTTTTTTCGTCGTCATTCAAACGACGGAAGTGTGATCTTTTTGGGTGGGGTACCTGATTCGTCTGGTAATGGAGAATAACTTACTCTCAAACCATCAGTGTTTTTTTCATGTTTTTTTATCGTACTGCCAACAGGTTTTTGTACTTGTACTTGGTTATTGACACACACCAAGCTCCAATGTTCCGATTTTTAATTGTTTTTTACCATTTTTCTATTGTTCACAAAACAGCATTTTAGACTAAACGTTTTTGCGTAACAGCATCACTGACTTGCTATTCCTGCCTTTTGCCGACCGAGTGATACATGGTCAGGTGGAAATGACCGGCAGTTACAGGATTGAAATTTCTTCTCCGTGTCAAATTATAAGTTATACGCAAGCGCGGTTATTGTGTGGGTTTGGCCTATGGCATTCGTGATGACCAGCGATAACTGCACACAGAAATGCTTGGTAGGCTAACTCAGGTCGACTTAATGGCCACTGCAGGGCTAGAGTAGAACGGGACCAGTAATAATTTACTCATTTCACGTTTTCGAAAAAAATTGAATAAAACCTTTTGCAAACCATGTTCGATAATTCACCTTTCAACCACACCGCGCCAATAAAAACCACTTTAACCAATTTTGTGGTGTGACATCTGGCAAATTACTGCTTTCTGCCTAAAATCGCATGATACCGTGGGTCAGTCAGCAAATGTTGCGCCACCGCACTTTGCTTGAGGCTACAGACAAACCAATTTCGTTTGTTGCCACGTCAACTTGATTTTTGACTTTTTAATCCTCGAGAATTTTGCGTGGGTATTATTAGTGGAATGTATTACGTGTGGATTTAGTGCGGTATTGCTATTGATTGATGGGTTTGCGTTCCAGGCGGTTTAAACAGAGATAAAATGGCTAATTAAGAAATTTTTGTCGGATGATGTTGTTTAGAACAACGCATCTTAACCTTTTCCAACAGGCACGTTTTTTCGCCCCAACGGCGTTGCGGCAAAAGCATACAAGCACATTTTCGGCCATATTTTGCACCTAATGACAAAAACAAAACAATTCAACTGATTGGCTACAAAATTTCATGAAGTTTTCTTCGATTTTTCACATGAAAAATTTAATGGCGTGATGAAGCGGGTGTTGCTGTTTCAATTAGAGCAGCTATGTTAGCATACTTTGTAAAGTTTTTCCATTGCTTAACTTAATTAACTAACAGTTCGATACTGTTTAGGCGAAAAGTTGACTTTCTGAAGAAGACGCCTATTGTTTTTACTCTGTTTTTTTAACGCCGATTTGTTTTTACATTTTGTGCAAGAAAGAGTGATCAAAACTTCTTTGAATTTGCACACATGATGGATAAACATCTGAAGCTGTGCTCTTTTGACCCCGGTTGAACCATTGGTTAACCGTTAGGCCCCCAAAAAACTTTAAAACATCAGCACCTAATGCAGTAAATAAAGGAGTCATTTTGTTGTGTTTGGTACATTGCAAGCGTTATCTTTCGTTGATGTAAGTGAAAGCAAGCAAGCGGACGCAATTAAAACCGAAATAAGGCAAGGCAAATGACCACGACACCAAAATCTTGCAAACTTTTTAATTTGCAAATGCTGCAACACGATGGGACATAGTGACAAAAAAGAAAACTTCTTCTAAACTGTCGATGTGTGGAGACCAAAAAAGGAATTTGTGTTTGCAGCTTTTGGCAACTTGTCGGTTCTGGCCTGCAGCTGGCATGGATGCAACGATTACAAATGCCTTTGTTTGTTTGTTTCTTTTGTATTTCCTCGTGTTTATCCTCGACGTTGCGTCAAGAGGTTTACTGTGAGTTGAGATGTGCGGAACCCTTATGTGTTAGGAAGTGAATGTTTGCGAGATTGTGGAGATTTTCCTAAACTTTAAGAAAAGATTGGTGTCGATTAGTTGTTAAATATAAAACAAAGCTTTTTGTATAAATTCTGATACTTTTTGGCATTTTCGCAAAGAAAATGTTGAACAAACAACAGGTATTTATTTAGTAGAACATTCAAAGTGGCATGAAATTCTCATTTTTTTTATGCGTCTTAAACAACGAACCGATGTCCGAAAAAACTAAAATTGGTTCGACATTTTTAAAAGTGTACATTCTTAGGAACCCAAGATACGGACACAAATAGTAGATGAATTTGCAAAATAACGTTAGGATTTGTTACAGTGAATACATTGTGTTGCATACGTTTCTACAAGCACTGTTGTTATCATCAGTGCACCTTCCTAAATCATGGTTTCTGCCTTAACACTTTAATCACAAAACCCTTAATCAGCAACCGCTAGACTTTCAACACAGGAAAGATGGGCGACTTTCTCTCGTTAGTGATTCATAGCGGCTGGTGAACGTTCCATGTTGCTACTTACCCCGTGACGCGAGCAGGCCATGACAGCTTTTACCTCCAGGCTATAAGGTCAACCTTAAACTCGGCCAGTTACAAAGATTGATCGCAGGTTTGAAGCTCTTGTCGGTTAGAGCACGTACACTGAAGGTGTGAATACGTTGTTGCTGTTCTTTGCGTCGTTGTATAACACAAAGTTGTTTACAAAAGTCGAAATTTTGTTTATTTTGTAAGTTGGTTTACAAGCAAAGTCGATATATTGATTTTTTGCAAAGTGCTGGTGCTTTTAAAACCAGGTGTTAGTTTTATCACTGTTTACTTGCAGTCATAACGGAGCAGATATTTCATCTCAAGCAAAACGACAGGATGCCATTTTAACGTAAAACTGTAGATCGCTTCTACTGAACTTGTAAGTTAAATTAGTAACAAGATTTTGTGATACTTATGACAAACGAATATATGCGGCACATAGGACGTGAAGATGACGATTTAGTTCTATGCTGAGGTGAAGTATTTTAAAACAAATACGAGCGCTTATCGGTCAAATTTATTTTGTATTTGTCCCGATTTGAAGGGAATCGCGCGTCTGATATAATTATGCGTGCTGTATTTATATATTTTGCTACGTTTTATCTGCCATGTCACGTTGAACGCCAGAAAACGCTGATGTCATTTGTGACGTTCTGTAATGATTTAGCAAAACATATTTGCTCGGTAAGATTTGAAGGCTGCACAAAACGTTGTGGTTTGTGAACTATAAGATTCTATCAACTCAATTCTGTGAACCTACACATTTTTCTATCCATTTGACTACTCATGCATGATTACCTGGAAGTAAACCAAACTGTAAACAATGGTGTTGGCGGTGTTAGTTTGAAAAGCCCGTGTGGGTATTGTGTTTCAAAGGGTTTTCAAAGTGTTAAATATTTGGGTGTTGTACTAGCAAATCTGCATTTTCTTCGATATTTAAAACATAGTTAAGTGGTTATAGAACAGGATTTTTTAAACTTTTCTGGCCCCTATAAGATTTTAAAAAATACCATGGAACCCTTTATAATATAAGAATCATATTGCAAAAATCGAAGTTAAATTTTGTTTTATGTTGTCGTATACGGCCCCCTAAAAAACAATCGATCCACTTTAAGAAACCTGTAAAGGCCATTAACGTATGGTTTTATGTTTTAGTCAAATGTGTCGATATTCTGCTTTTATATAATCGGTTCATTGCATGTTGGTTTCTGTGATACAAAGTCAAAAAAGGAACCACTGAGTTTGACAATAACGATTTATCCAAACCCCCTCGCATGTTATCGAGTGAAGCTCTGGTTTTAGTAATCGTTGCATAACGCGGTAAACAGGCTCCCGCCGAACAAAAAGAACCAGGCAATTTACAACAAAACTTTTCGTGTCGTTTTGCAACAATGGGATCATAGTCAACATCACGGATTGCAATGATCACGAATTTGTATTTTCACACATTTCGTAGGTTCACAATTCACGTGAAACATTTTCTTCATTTCAACAAACGTTGTTGTCATTATCAGGAATCGTTTTTTGCAAACGTAGAAAATGGTTTGCACACATTGCTTGTATCTTCTTATTCACACATTTCGTGTTTTTGAAATTAACTTTAATATTTGAGACACTAATTGATATTAACAGCATAAATTTCATCTAGAGTTTCATAACATCCTGTTTCCACGTTCCAATCATTGTTTCTCCTTCCCCTACTACCACCTGATTAATAGAAATCACGATTTTTTCTGAGTAAACATCCTTTACGCCTTCCTAAGCCTACCGATATAAACTACTTTAATATCGGCCGAATCTATTTTTATCGGCGGTCTTTCGAATCGCCAAATCCCGCGGTTCCTGCTATCCAGTTCCGGCGTAGACACACGAAATGCGTCATACTGGTCGTGGACGTTTTCATGATGGCGCTTGGGTAAAAATAACCGCGCCATACATGCAGTGTTGCGTGATTCCGTACCACGTGACCTCGTGAAGCAGTGTTTCACATTCCATTTTGTAAGATTTGGTGTTTGTGACAATTGGATTTTAAGATATGATTCGCTTAACATAGACGACATAAATGAATGAAAACATGCAACGAAATTACAACATTATAGACTGACTGTGTTGTAACTGTGTTATTATTATTTCTAAAACTTTTTAGTTAGGCAACGGTTTCAAATAGTCTTAATAAGAAATCATTGATTACAACAGCGTTTGTCGAAACGTAGAAAATGTTTTACACACAAGTACTGTCTTGTGTCTTCTCATTGAGACTATAGCATTTGAATTACTTATTTTAAAAGCCCTTGAACCGGAAATTTTAAAATCACTTACAGAGCTAAAAGTATGTTTATTTGCACTACTCAGATCCGAAAAAAATACAAAAATCCAGCAACATTTAGTTTTCATAAGTTTGTCTTTCTGTCATGTAAAGGCCAAAAATCATATGCATGTTTAAATGTAGACTCACAGAGAAACGTTTTCATGTTCGGCGTCGCTATCAGTCTCAAAAGTTCGTGACAGCCGTTTGAAACCCTAACTCTTGCAAAAGTTCCGTCATCGCACTATTAATTATGTCAGAAGCTTGGTTTGAAGCTGTCAGGGTCGAAACGCAGACAGATGTGTCAATACGCCCCTTTGTACAGGCCACAAGTTTACCTGATTTGATGTCCCAATGTTGTTTTGTTGAACACTGAGTTATTGTCAATTTGTTTACAGTTGTTAGTCCCTGTGTTTGTTGAATTTAGAAGTGATTTGTTCGTTGGTGGAGGCTTTTCAGACATAGCTTGTTGGTGAATTTGACAAGGTCTTGTTGCTTTGTTATCGTCAATCTTCTGCATATTTTATATGATCTATCTTTAAGATAAAAAGGTTTTGTATTTTTTGTTCTAGTTTATAGCTATTGTGCAACGATTTACTGACAGCTTTGTGAAATAACATGTAAGTTTGGATCTGCTATCTTGTTTTGCATTAAGTTCTATAGCAAAAAATCCAAATATGTTCAATTTTAGATCACATGCCGCACAGTATATGTGGAAATGGCAGTGGCTTTGCTAAAATACGGACTGAAGTTGTCAAAAGTCACCATTTTTTTAGGAAATACATATTTCCGTCGGTTACTATCACATCAGTGAATTTCTTGGCTTTGACTTTAAAACTTGGGCCTTAAATTTCCTTTTCCGGAAGTGAGATTTCAAGTTGCGCCACACCCAGTAATATTCAGCCTTCGCAGCAAATATGTGACGTTAAACAAATGTTTCTTACCCTTTTCAGGCCATGGACTATTTTTGCCGTAGCATTACCATTCGCGGACTGCATGAAAATGTACAATGAAGCAAACAGTGTTTAACAGCAAGATAACAAACAATTTATCACTGCTGGAAGGTAGCATTGTGTAACAAAAGCCATTGTGCGTAACAAGTGGTGATAAAGAATACAAAGTGACAAAGATTTTGTTGTAGAGTTAAAAATTCGTATGCCGCAAGGTGGTGGTGGACTTGGACTTTTGAACGCGTTTAACACTTGATGTAGAGTGGGAGTCTTACAACCCAGACACTTGCAACAAACGAATATAAATGTCCAGCTATAATGTCATGCAGTAAATATAGCGACTATAACCGTTTAGATACCCACCACACAAAGTCGTTTAAAGCACAAATGAAAGTAAGGCTTTTGGTGAATGGTTAGCAACCATTCTATTATCGTTACCCCTGAGATGAACCTGATAGATTTTAATTACCCCCTTTTCAAAGACTAACAAAACGCCCCTTGTCGTGTCAAAAGGTGTCAAGAATATTGAAATAACAAATGAACACGATATTCTACAAAGTTTAAAACATTTTAGTGCAACGGAAACATAAACGATAATCTAATTGCCCCTGAAAAATGTCAAATTACCCCCGTGTTAAGAACCACTGGTTAGATTTTGTTGGCCACAGTAATCTTGCGAAAATTTCACAATTAAAGAAAATTTTCGAACCACTAAACTTAAAGTGATGATTAGTTGAAGCAGTCTCCCCAATCTCCAGACCGCTAATGATCTGCTTGGTCTGTCGCCCAGGGGCAATTATACAAATTTTTGTGGCAATAAGGATGTTAAAAATGTCATGCTTCCTCTTATTTTGTGGACTTGCCGCCAATCAACGCAGTATCTGAGGCTCCCAGTAAGTTTATTTTGCCCTTAGTTGCCCTGATAGGTCACTAGTCGTTGAGGAAACGAATTGTTCAGTTCAATCCATGTTTCAAATGTTGCGAGTCCGCAACATAGAAATAACTAAAAACCCTTGTCACTTTATACATTTTTTCACCGCTTGTCACGTACAATCTCTTTTGAAACACAAAACTACCTTTCATCACTGCTAAATTGTTTGGTATTTTACTGTTAAATATTTTGTTTGCATTCTTTTACATTTTCATCGAGAATGGTTATGCTGAGGCAAAAAATAGTCTGATGTATTAAAACGTTAAACTAATGTCCTTAGGCCATGGTTTGAGCCTACCTACAAAACTGTATCCCCAGAGAGTGGTGCAGCAAGTGTTCTAAAGCATAGTTACAAAATTGTCCAAAGTAATAACACGCAACGTCATTCTTTTGGTGGCAGTCGTAATATTTTGCTGTTTACTGTGCGACGAGAAAAATTGCAAGGAAGCTATCCACGGTCGATATGTCAAATGCTTGCGCGGTCCCGCTTCCATGCAACATCCCACACATATTGCAGTAGTCGTTTTTACATGCAAAACTTTTTGGGCAAGATAAAGTCAAATGTTCTCATCTAAGCGCAAAGGTTCTTAAATAAAGGAAGAGTTTGGTTAAAACCTTATTTGCACGTTAAAAAAATATTTTATTGGATGAATGAAATATTATTCCAAAGCTAATAGTAATAATTTTGTGGTAATGAATATTAGAGTTTAAAAAATCAATTGTAAGGACATCGTTTTATTCCTTCTTCCCATTTACAAACTAAATTTCCGGTGGGGAAATTTCAGCTTTGAACAATGGTTGAATAAAAACCGCCTAAGCGGGTTCCCTTACGAGCTTTGTGCAGTCAACTCAATTTAGATTTACACGCACGAATTTTTTCTTGTTTTTAGGAAACAACGCTTAAAAATTATTTGAAAAAATGTGCCGGCATATGGAACATTATGAGACGTGTACAATGGAGTGTGGTTATTTGCAAATTTATTGTAGTACTCATTCAATCTATCGAGCCAGGTTTCGATTTTATCAATAGATCTTTGATTGCCGTCGCCTATTTACGCTGAAGAACCAGCCACGCCTACAACAGATTGCCTTCTGCAGTTTAACATTGCCTTCACGTATCAATTGCGATGGGTTGTTTTTACTGTTAAAAGCGCTTTAACGACAGGGAAGGTTATAACTGCGACAATTAACTCAACACCAATGTCGGAAAATTTCCAGTAAATTCTCCGATGACTGACAGTGGGACGCTTGTTGGGTGCTACGGAACTGGCTTGGGCTGGTGTCGGATTATTTTGTCGTTTTCACGACAGTCACATGCCTGTTCGGGACAAAACAGTCACGTAAGTGATGAGCTGGTACGCATATTGTAAACTGGGAGGCAGAAATATAGAAACAAAACTCGTCACCGCTGTATCTACCAGAGTCAAGTTTTCGTATATTATTAATTTTCTATTCAGTTTGCAGTATTGGGATGCTTGTGTTTTGCGGCGCCGCGCTGTTTTTGAGAAAATGTTTTTAGCGTTTTCAGTCGTTTTCCTTGAAAGATTTGGTGGTTTGAACGTTTTTGCTCAATACAGAAAAGTGGAGGAAACATTTAAGGTTAACATAATGTGTGATCTACTTTTTCGCATGAAACAACATAATTTCTCTATTTTGTCGAACTTGTTTTGTTGTCAGTCATTGTCCTAAATACAGTTCGGTCTCCTAACTGCTTTGAACATTTTGCGCGTAAAAAAAATGTGAAAAGCGTTTTAAGATTACCAAAAGTTAGGGCCCACTTTTTCGTGTAAGACAGCCGAATTTATCCAATTTGTCTAACTTACTTTGTTGTCAATAAATAGACTCTAAGTATTTTGAACATTTGTACAAAGCGAAAAAATCTGTAAAAACTTAACAAAAAAACAAGAATAGCAAAACCCAGTTTTGCCCGAAACAATATAATTTTTCCAATCAAACTTTGCACAATGTAACTTATCAAACCACCAGAAGTTGTCGCGTCATATTAACCCGACTCTAGCGACAGGTCGACAGGCAATACCACGTCAATCTTCCCTGTCAGCTCGCAAAGTTGATTGAGCTGGGGGTATTGTAGCCCTGCTACGTTGATAGATTGTCGCAGGTTGGTGACTGCGTCAATTGTACGCGACTGCTGGCGTCATGCTGCTACTGATCATTCTGTTGTGCAGAGGCCGGGGTGTATTCGATTACAAAGCTTGTTACAACAACGACTGCATCAATTTTTAATATCGTCTGTATAAAGGCTGTTTTTGTTGTAATAAAGACGTAGGAAATACGCAGAAAGGTTAGGATACTATGAGTTGAGGCTTAGTGCCGTTGACTTTTTCTTTTTAAGTTCAGTAAAACGTTAGTTTCAGTCGTAAGGTTCCAAAAAAATCCGAGGTTGTTTCAGGTAACAGCAGACGATTCAGTTGTAAGTAAATACAAGTCTGCAAGATGAAAAGCATCTGAAGGAAAGTATCATTCAGAAATAGTGAGCTAGGTTTACAGTCAGGTTTTGCTGCAAATTATTCATAGAAAACTTGATCTTATCGCTGTTTTTGTGCACAGGATCATACTTGACGTGACGTACATCGTCTCGTTGTCTAAGTAAAAACAACAACTCTACCAGTAACATGGCAATCCACCTGACAAGTATATTATCTGTGATGCTGGTGATCTGTTTGGCTGCCACCGCAAGTGGTGTGGTGAAGCGTATTTCTGTCCCTTGCACCAACCTTACTCACCCCGACGAATGTGATTACTGCGTGAAGCTTCAACAGAAAGGGCTAACATCATGTGGTAAGTTCACTGTAACTGCACAGGTCTTTTTACATCCTCGACTTTGTTCTTTTTAACCAAGTGGTTCCCGACCTTTTAGTGCCCTTGGCCCTTTTGACGCTTAATACTGTTTTGTAAATATGTTTGTTGGTATGAGCCAGATCTTGTGATACCCTGTAGCCTGGTTACTAAAGCTGCGCTGATCAGTCATCTTTTGCAAGTTAAACAATAACGGCAGGTNCATCATGTGGTAAGTTCACTGTAACTGCACAGGTCTTTTTACATCCTCGACTTTGTTCTTTTTAACCAAGTGGTTCCCGACCTTTTAGTGCCCTTGGCCCTTTTGACGCTTAATACTGTTTTGTAAATATGTTTGTTGGTATGAGCCAGATCTTGTGATACCCTGTAGCCTGGTTACTAAAGCTGCGCTGATCAGTCATCTTTTGCAAGTTAAACAATAACGGCAGGTATTTTCATTTCGCTATGTTGCTTTTAACACATGCATACAAAGCTCGTGGACCCCCCAAAATCCTTTGGTGGGCCCCTGGGGGTCCATGAACCCCCGCTTGGGAACCACTGTTTTAGGCATTTCCAAGCAAACGACTTGCCGATTGTTTTTTAACCACTTAGCCCCGTTGACAGCACGAAGCTGATTAAAATCCCACTTATAGGCGTTTAATTCTGTGAACTGTGACCCTGGTAAGGATGTACACATAACCTCATGGGATTATTTATCCACGGTTGACGCATACAGCATCTGCTTTCACCTCAGCGTTAATGCATTAGGCCTTTGTTTAGTTTAGAGTAACACTACACACACTAAGGATATAAACGATATTTTACTTTGTGTTTCTGCAAGTTCTGAATGTTGTGGATTGTTGTACTCAGTAGGTTCACTTTACCCTAATGTCCCTCACTCATATTTTAAGCAGTATAGTCCATTGACATTTGAGCCCGCTACTTGCCAATCAATATGGTTTAAATAGTTGATTTTGACCACACATTATAGTTCTATAATAAAGGCCTTCGCTAGCCCCCGATAAGGGCCCCACCCTGGTTTTGGGGCTGTCCCTGTTTTACCCCTTTTTCCTTCTGTGACCCTCCCTTTTGAAAAGTAGTTCATGGTTCTGGTGAATTAATATTGTTTTACAAACAGCAACAGAGCTATGCGTTCAACGAGTTGTCTGTTATGAGTCTTGTAAGTTGAATACAAGGGCCCTTGTGCTCGATTTCGATTCAGGCAGTCACTGTCTAACTGCTTGACACATGGGTCGTCTACTTGCATTCTTCAGTTGCCTTTTCATGATTTCAATCCATGCACACGTTTGTCTTATGTAAACAAGATAGTCTCAGTTGTGTTTCTTGACAATCGTGACCAAAGGGCGCTTTTAAAGACTTGAAGTAACACAAAATTCACTGTGCTCATCTGGTAGGTGTTGGGGTCACAACACAACTATCCCGATCCGTTTCAAACAAACACGCATATTGTGTGATAAAGTGTTGACATTTGTTTGAGTAATGCAATCACGAATGATTCAGCAAACCGTTTGCGTCACATAATAATGTTCAGGAAAAATTGTATTGAGCTCAAAGAGTTGTTGTTGTGACGCGGCATGCTGAACGTGGACATAACATGACATTAGCATTTCAATACCAGTTAAATGTCCTTGCATTTAGGATATCCTAACGCAAAACAAGCAACTGTGTTTGTGTACAAAGGGTAGATATCCTGTTGTTTTCACTAAACAACTCTGCGTTTGCACTTTGCCACCTTCTATCCAAGAACTTATTGAAATTGCCTAAAGCCATGGGTTTTGAGCATTTATTTCACTTGGTTCCAGTTTACTATTTATTCATGGCTAATCCTGCACACAAAACCCCTAAAGGAGTTTGTTTTTTACCCTAACTCGACTAGCTATCCCAAAATCGCGTGTTTCATTAAATTAGTAGCTTAATTGGGTCAACCCATTTTGTGACCGTACAAGAGAATAAATAGTCTCAATATGCTTGAATATGATGACAACAGCGTTTGTCGAAACGTAGAGAGTGTTTTACTAGCAAGTAGTGGCTTGTATCTTCTTATTTGGGCTATTTGAGCCATAAGTTGTCTATATAAGACAGTAAATAACTTTTAAGTTTTCCTCTCCACTGTGGCCAAACTGTGAAGGCTTCAATTGCACGTTAGAGCTGCTAATTCTACATGTAAAATTGAGCTTTGTCTTAAATCTTCAGAACGCAAACTCGGCATGGACGTTCGTATGTTGGGACTCAAATTTACTGTGGAATATCCCGCGTTCTCGTGGACTTTCGAAAACATGGGTCATCGGGACACCAGCGACCTGAAGATTACCTTGTACGCGTGGGATGCGACCGACGACCCGAATGAGCCGTAAGTTAAACCTACGGGGTGTTTTTCATGGGTCCTTTTTATAAAGGGCAACATATTGTTTTTGTTCTGTTTTTTTATTTCTTTTTTGTCCAACGCGAGTTTGTACCCACGTTTTGGTCAAGAAGGAGTTTTTCAAATTTTCACACATGATAAAATTGTGCACTGCATCTTTTGACCCCAGTTGACCCATCGATTC
>QXVZ01018883.1:0-31034 GCA_008931825.1 Phallusia fumigata | reverse complement strand
GCAATGCTTAAAAGGTTGGGCAGGCCTGCTCTAGGGCAACGAAGTCATTACTATCAGTCAACCGTAGAATATATATGTCAGAGAGATAATGGGCAGATATTGTTGGATTACTTTTTTTAGATGAATTGTTAGTCTTTGCAAGTCGCAAGAAAAAAATTATTTTGAAGTAATATTATGACCTAAAGCCACATTTTGTTATCTTTCAGCCTGCTTTCATGTGCAGTCAGATTATACAACGTACAGCAGTTACAGCGAGGCCGAAGAATCATGTGAAAAGCATGGAGGACACTTAGCCTTTCCACATAGTGAAATTACATACAAGCTATTCAAGTGGTTGATTGCATCAGACAAGGGACATTCCAGTAAACCCATACTTTATAACTCTATGTATAGTGGTGTGCCAGGTTTGAATATGTAACTTGACTAACTATTCTGAAGAAATTTAGCTTGATTGATATTACAAAAGTCAGCTTAATTCCAAAGTTCTCTGGCAGTTTTGTTTTTATTGACTGTGTAATGTATTGCAGATTATGAATACTGGTTGGGAATTGAAGATATTGGTGCAAGCATATCTGACCTGGCAAGAAGGGCCTGGCAAAATCACGATGGGAAGTTAACTGATGAGGATCTGTACACTGAAACACTACAAAAGTACCATACTTTTAAAATTCAAAATCTTGGTTCACTGTTGAAAGGAAAAAGCAGATTAGCATATACCGACAGGTATGCAATGTTATTTAAACTTTTGTCAATCATAAATGGAAAAACATTTACAGGTGCATGTATGGTGATGAAATTACCAAGAAAGTTGTGTTGAGATCTTGTTCTTTTGAAAACAACACTGGGATGTGGTGGACTTGGCTGACACATGATCATCTTTATAATGTAGATTTAGGTAGCAAAAAGTAATATCTTCTTTGAAAAAAGGGTCACGCAGCTTATGTTTTGCAGGCCTTTGCCTGCAAGCCACCACCTATGACCACAGTGCTGGAGACAGTGGAACAATCAATGGCAGTGTTTCTTTAGGGACATGTCAGTTATATAATGTAGATCAAAGTTTTACTTGTGGTCCGCATGATGGATATCTTTTGAGGCGCAGGTAACTTTTTGGGCCAGTAAGGGTCAGCCAAAAACACTACATCTTTTTATTGTGCCTGTCTACTCATTTTTTGAAAACAGTTTTTGATTTGGACAGATATTACCCCTCTTTTAATTTTGTGATACTTATTTTTCTCTCACCTCGGTTGGTGTATGTTAAATAGAAAAACAGGTTGTTTTTATTTTGGAAAAAATATTTCTTGTCTTTATCAAATATTTATTATTCAATAGGACCAATTCCTCGTCAAATTTTTTAGTTGTTGACACAGAGAGTGCACAGGGGGAAATAGTTGTTGGTGGAAAACACCTAACCGGTCCACTGTCACTGTGGGCATCTCATAAAAACTTGCAGTATTTGTGTCACTGGGAATTAAAACCACCAGGTTTGGTATTGGACTGGGACACTACATACATTTTTTATGACATGCGTTACTTTCATATTTAGATTCTTACTTTATTGTACATAGAGGAGTTGCCCCAACTTTTAACAGCTTTACTTACTTCGAAACACATAAATGTTTGCAAAACCGAACTGGTGCATCAATGGCAGTTTTGGAAAATGTGACTGCTATTGGCATTAAGCAGGAGAGTATGTTAAGGAATTTATTTGCATTTAACCTTTCTTACATGATCGTCATTTTATGTAAAGTCTTTTTAGTGGGTTTTGGTTTGAAGACAGGTTTTTGTTGACAAACTAATTTCAATCAAAAATATTTGTACCTAAAATGACTTTAATTATGTTATTTATTGTGCAGCTGTTGTATTTTTGTATTTGTAAGTATATTTAAAGGTTATTGTAATACCTTTGCAGCAGTACTGTTTTATTTAAATCATTGACCTTGTACAATTAGATTAGATTCTTTGCATCGTTTCATACAAATCCTGAAATCTGTAAGTTTTCTTTTAGAGTTAAATTGGTGTGGATGCTTGTACATGAAAACCGATAATGGGACACAAATCAGTGCAGCTCCTATCCAAGATTCTAATTGTCATATTGCAAATGATAAGTTTGGAACGTTTACTGCATCTGGGACATACACATGTGAAGTAAGATTGCATAATTTCACATTTCCTGTATGTTGGCTTTACCAATAACTTGAGGGTTATATGAAAAACAAATATATTTTTACATGCAGATAGAGGAGTTGGGGGATAGTGTTTGTGAAAGAACTGACGGAAGTTCACCATCACTAAAACCTGTACCTAACTGGTGTGTGGCCATGTTGGTCACCTCAACAGGAAATCATAAAATGGAGTCAAGGTTTTGTTCCTCCAGACTTGCTGGACGTGTTTGTGAAGCAAAGGCCAAGTATATAACAGTTTCACAGTGTGGTAGTAAAATATTACTGTGTAAACTATGCAAAATAACTTAACAACAAAATGTTTGAAAATCGATATTTCTTGGTTAAAAATTTTTTAGGTGGATTTGTAATGCTCCATTTCAACCTCCACATTCAGTTTCTTTACTGGAAGGAAATGATTTTTCTGGCACAAAGTTTGCTTATGGGTCAACCATTACGCTTAAGTGCAAGCCAGGTTATCGATTTCTTCCTCCACACAAGACAGCTTCTATTACTTGCAATAAGTTTTTACACTGGGAGGTTAGTTTGTTTACGATCATATTGTAAACAACAAATAAACACAGATAAGTTCAAAACGAATTTTTGGTAACCTCTTTTAGTATTAAATAAATTGTTTTGAAATCTATATTTTTTGTTCTCAAACTTTTAATTTTTTTTTAAGTAATGTAAAAGTTCTATCATTAGTAATAATGAATGACAACAAACGGCACAAACATGGGCAATCTTGATGGAACTTCTTGGTGATGTGTTTTTCTGTCAAGCATGTGAAAATAAATGAAAATTAAATGGTTGACTCCAATGTGAAACTGTATTTGTATTGGTTTAAGACCTTACAGTTTTCAACAAAACTTTTCTCAGTGCACATATAAAATTGGACATTAAACATTTGCAAAACAATTCCGGAAATTTTTGGAAAAATAATTTTTGCATTTTTGGTTTTCCGTGTTTTGGTTATACCCTAAATATCAGCATTATGCATAATTAGCCCATTTACTTTCATAATGTGAAACTGAATTTGTAAAAATGAAGGATCGTATTTAACCGGAAAAAATTCCTAAAAATGTTTTGGAACTAATTTAATGATATTCTAAAAGCCCTGGCAAGACAAGAAGGTTCAAAACCACTAGTCACAATNAATATATTTTTACATGCAGATAGAGGAGTTGGGGGATAGTGTTTGTGAAAGAACTGACGGAAGTTCACCATCACTAAAACCTGTACCTAACTGGTGTGTGGCCATGTTGGTCACCTCAACAGGAAATCATAAAATGGAGTCAAGGTTTTGTTCCTCCAGACTTGCTGGACGTGTTTGTGAAGCAAAGGCCAAGTATATAACAGTTTCACAGTGTGGTAGTAAAATATTACTGTGTAAACTATGCAAAATAACTTAATAACAAAATGTTTGAAAATCGATATTTCTTGGTTAAAAATTTTTTAGGTGGATTTGTAATGCTCCATTTCAACCTCCACATTCAGTTTCTTTACTGGAAGGAAATGATTTTTCTGGCACAAAGTTTGCTTATGGGTCAACCATTACGCTTAAGTGCAAGCCAGGTTATCGATTTCTTCCTCCACACAAGACAGCTTCTATTACTTGCAATAAGTTTTTACACTGGGAGGTTAGTTTGTTTACGATCATATTGTAAACAACAAATAAACACAGATAAGTTCAAAACGAATTTTTGGTAACCTCTTTTAGTATTAAATAAATTGTTTTGAAATCTATATTTTTTGTTCTCAAACTTTTAATTTTTTTTTAAGTAATGTAAAAGTTCTATCATTAGTAATAATGAATGACAACAAACGGCACAAACATGGGCAATCTTGATGGAACTTCTTGGTGATGTGTTTTTCTGTCAAGCATGTGAAAATAAATGAAAATTAAATGGTTGACTCCAATGTGAAACTGTATTTGTATTGGTTTAAGACCTTACAGTTTTCAACAAAACTTTTCTCAGTGCACATATAAAATTGGACATTAAACATTTGCAAAACAATTCCGGAAATTTTTGGAAAAATAATTTTTGCATTTTTGGTTTTCCGTGTTTTGGTTATACCCGAAATATCAGCATTATGCATAATTAGCCCATTTACTTTCATAATGTGAAACTGAATTTGTAAAAATGAAGGATCGTATTTAACCGGAAAAAATTCCTAAAAATGTTTTGGAACTAATTTAATGATATTCTAAAAGCCCTGGCAAGACAAGAAGGTTCAAAACCACTAGTCACAATGTGACCTGCATCTTGATATGTTCTCTTAAGATAAAAAATTATTAGTTGCTATTAGCTATTAAATTGAAATAATATCAGTCGCTACTAACCAGTATAATTGGAATTTTTATTTGTTATTCTACTTTGAAGATATCTCACTTTTGATCATTTAAAAAGTAGACGGTTTTACCCAGATAACCAAGACAGTAAAAGATTATGAACTAAATGCCTACATCAGTGATCGCAAACAGAGGGAAGCAGAGATGTTGGCATTGCGGTGCTACCACATTAACTGCACAAAACCTGAAAATATATCTGGAATGGATCTTTCTGTTGTTTCTGCTAAAGGTTAGGAAATGCAAGATTTTTTATTTTGGTTAAATAGTGGAGTTTGCTGTTACTAGGTATTTTAATGCAACTGCCATAAAAATGTTTGTAGTGTACAAACAGAATTGGTTTCATGACAATCTAGAAGCAAACCAGTAGGGAGTGAACCCAATATGTATTTTTCTTCAACTTACTAATAGTAAAAATGCGTAGCATAAATATCAGTTTTTAAACTTTGACACAATTTTTACATTTTAATAAGGTGACAGCTATCGATTTGGTGCCACTGCATTTTACACTTGCAAAGGAGGAACTATATTGCAGTCTGGCANTAAAAATGTTTATAGTGTACAAACAGAATTGGTTTCATGACGATCTAGGAGCAAACCAGTAGGGAGTGAACCCAACATATATTTTTCTTCAACTTACTAATAGTAAAAATGCGTAGCATAAATATCAGTTTTTTAACTTTGACACAATTTTTACATTTTATTAAGGTGACAGCTATCGATTTGGTGCCACTGCATTTTACACCTGCAAAGGAGGAACTATATTGCAGTCTGGCAAAATTAAACACACAGTCACTTGTATGGAAGATGAAACATGGCAACCTAAACTACAGAATGATATTTGCATATCTGTATGGACCTTTTACTTATTATCAAAAAAAAACTGTAATTTATTGTTGTATATATTTTGTTCACCCAGATTGAGTGTCCGGCTTTGCCTCTGATTCCCCATTCTTCCTTCTTGGCACCATCTTATACCCATGGTGCCGTTTCCAAGTATGAGTGTGATAAAGGTTTTTGGTTTAAAAAAAATCAGTTTGAGATGGAAGTTCAGTGCAACGAGAGTGGAAAGTGTGCAATTTTGCTCATATGTTTTTTCACTATTAAATTATTGTCAGGTTTTTATGTAATTCTATGCTTTTATTAAGGAATTGTTTATTAGCTTTTAGTTGATGAAATACAATTGCAGAAGTCTTTAATTCTTGTCAAGGTGGAATCCAGATCCCAATCAATCTCAATGTTTACCTGTGACTTGTGAAGCTCCATCTGTTGCTGATTTAACTCGAATGAAAGCTAAGCAACTGGCTCCGAAAAGGAGTGTGATTCCAAAAAACTCAAAAATAACTTTACGATGCCTTCCTGGTAACTAGAACATAATTTGATTGCATTTTTAAGCTACCAAGGTTAGAAATAAAATCTTTTTTTAATCCTTTTAGGACAATGGATGGACAGGGAAACATTTACTGCAGACTTTAAATGTGAGATTGATGGCACCTGGACCCCCTTGCCTCCATCTAAGCTTCGCTGTACTCCACTTTTATGTCCTTGGCCCAACAGTGTACCTGGAGCTATAATGCGTGGCTCAGATAGAAGAACTGGCAATATAATAAGGTATGCAATAGTTTAAACCAGTTTTCTCAAACACGTGGCCTTCGAAATTTTGAAATTTCAAGTAATTGTTTCAAATATTTTAATATTGAAGTTTTAGATCTCTGGTTTAAACTATCATTACAGTTGTGCTTTTAAAGTAAATGGTTAGATAAAAGATGGCACAGGGACACATTTTTGTCTTAACATTTTATCAAAAATTTACTAAAATTGAATTTAAAGTTGTGCCATAAAAGCATTCAGCTTGTAAGTAATTAAAATATCATGCGACTCGCAAACTCTGTAAAGGTCAATTTAACTGTTAGATATGAGTGTGCTGCTACACACTGGGTCAGACCAGCGTTCACACTTTATTCACCGCAATGGGATTCCTGTATTTATGTTGATGGAGGGAAAAATCTAGAGTTTGTCGATCTGCAAGCTGATGATGTGCCAGAACCACCAATTAAAGCAATAATGATGCCTAATTGTATCGGATATGCTACTTCCAGGAATTTGTGGGTTTGGCATTGGTCGTTTCATCTAAAGAACAAGTATACTGACACTTGTTTGACAGCTGTTGCTTTAACTGCACTTAAAGTAAGTTGTTATGGGTCCCCTTCCATGAAAGGGACACATATTGTTTTTATTTTTTTTATTTTTATTTTTTTCTGCTGAAGCGTGTTTGTTCCTATGATTTGGTCAAAAAAGAGTTATTTGAACTGGGGTGAAAAAGAGTTACAAATTTCTTCAAATTTTATTCACATGATAGATGGGTATCTGATGTTGTGCACTGACAACTTTTACCTCAGTTTATCCACAGGCCCCCAAAATGTGAAATTTTAAAACATCAATATTTAGTGAAGTTTACAGCAGGATGGTTTGTTTTGGCAGCAGCTAGTTAGCTTACTCATTGCTTAAAAAAGTTTATGTACCTAAGAATGTTACCTATGTCTCAAAATACAATGCTAACAATATAGTGATAGGGGAAAATTCCCTCAAAGACTTTTTAAAATTAAAAATGATAAAAAATGATACAAAATTTTCATGTAAGAAAGTAGGTTGAAAATACTTCCTAAAATTAGCTTAATGATAAATAAAGCAATTAATCTGAATGCAGAATGAACAGATTAGTTGCTACTGTACTGGATGATTTTCTAAAATGATGCTATGTATTAAATTCCCAATTTTTTTTCATTATACACGGCCATTGTGCAAGATAACTCTCTTATATCTTTTAAATTAATGTTCTCACACTTTAAAAATACTTTTGTTGTCAGGAAGAATCAGTAAATGTAGTCATGAAAACATGTGACAAAGATAATATTTATCAACACTGGGAATGCATTAAAGCGAAAGATGGCAGTAATGCAAGATTGTTAGCACTACGAGCAGCAATGTCTGGTGGTTATCTTACAACCAAAGCTGCTGAAGTTGCCTATAAATCAACTGAGAATGCTGTAAATCTTGTTGTAACAGGTATTTCTGGCAATACTTAGGGTAGTGAAGCAATACTTAATATTTCTGCAGTTAAAAAAATTATCCCTTTTGCTGTGTGGAATAAATGTTTTTATGATTCTACTTCAGCATTTCCCAGCCTTTTTCCTCTATGAGCTAAAATCTTTAACTAAACCTTCAAACGATTAATGAAAATCTGGAAAACATAAAAACGTAATAGAAAACACAAATTTACAAATATGTTTTTAGCCCACAACTTCTTTTTACTTAAGTTTTAAAAATCATTACTCAAAATTGCCCAAAGCCTAACACACTAGATGTTTTGCATCCCCGGGATTTCTATATTTTTCTTTACATATGCCATCTACTTTTAGAAAAAAATTGAACAAAAAGAATACTTGAAGCTAAAGACTTAACTAACAATACTGCAAAATGCTGGTGCAATAGTAACATAGACCTTTCTGAAAGTTAATGATGCAAGAGCTATTGTTGTTTTTGTTTTTATATTAGATACAACTAATTTAGGCATAGCTTTGGAATAAAAGTAATTTCAAAATTTGCTTGGTTAAATAACTATTAAGCATTTTTTAGTTTGACTTGTGATGCCACTATGCAAGACAAGTGTAACATCCTTACATGTTTGCCTCTGTTCTAAAGGTGACAGACTTGCAACGGATGTGAAAAGTTACTGGCAAGCTGGTAAAACAGGAACTGATAACCTTTTAGATGTGTGTACCTTCAGGGAGGGTTACCTTTATGAAGAATCTGTATGTAACAGGTTAGTTTTTGTCAAGTTAATGATCTGTTCAGTGGCCCAACTAGCGGGAGTTAAAGGGGGTAGGCAAAAAACTAACAACATAAAAACACTAATGACGTAACAGATATACCTTTCAAGCACGCTTGGTCCTATTGTCATGTGTATCCCTTTCCATCTGTCTACGCCAGGAGTGCACAACCTTTTTGCTAACGCCGCCCGACTTTATTTTACTCCTGGCCGCCACGTAGGCGTCAAATTACAATGCAAGGTGGCAGATGTACGTCACCACACATCCTATTGTGAAGTCATGAACGTGTACAACAAAGTGTCACAGTATTCCAACACACAAATATAAATGTGCACGTCCGCATTCAAAAGTGCAGGTTGTGGTCTATGTCTACCGTAACATACTTAAATTCCACTGACGCACGTCGAAACGTTTTTTCACCGTAACCGATTCTCCCCTTTTATGAAATCTGCAATTTGTGAACTATCCAAGCGATTTAATTCGCACTTCCAAATGTGGCTAAAATATATCTGATGTTATTGCTTAAGCATTAAAAGGCACGTTGCATCAGTACGTTATCGTTCGTTGTGTGTTATCAATGTGTGTGTCTTCATAGAAAGAGTTGATTCTTTGTTTAGTTCCGAGCGAATACACATCGGTTTCTATGAGAGCAAGTGTCATTAGGAGCATTATACACATAGACACAGATGGAAAGGGACCTGGCATGCTGACAAACCTACCCCCCTTGTTGCGCCCATGGATCCGTTGTATCTCAATGTACTGTACCTCGTTTACAAATGCTGCATTGTGATTTTGTTTTAGTTTTGGACGTTGGAATCCAGATACACATGACATTGAATGTAGTCCTGTCGATTGTGGACAACCTCCAAGTATTGCCCACACTTTTGCATCAATTACTAACAAACCTCAAAGCACGTCCTCGGGTTCTGACTTCTCTGCACCAAACAAATGGGAACATACTGGATCAAACTATAAGAGTGGTAAGTTTCAATTTATCAACATTAGCAAGCAAAAAATGCATTTATGATGGAACTGGGTTTTATAACTTGAATTAACATAGATTATTATTATTATTTTTAGCTGGCAGTTTTCCTGTAACAACAATTGTAAAGTACTCATGCAAAGCAGGAAAATGGGTGGAACCAAATAAGTTTTCATTCTCCCTGTATTGCAGTGCTGTTGGGGCTTGGCTTCCATTGAACTCCAGTGTTGATAAAATAGTAAGACTTTAAAGTGGCTTTGTAAAGTGATGAAAATACCATGGTAAAACATCATTAATAAAGTTTATAGTTTAGTGGTTCCAGCTTGGAAATGCCTAAATAATCCATGTTATAAAAAAACTTTTAATTAATGTTTCTGACAGTTGAATTTTTAGTTTGCACTGTGATACTAATTTTCAGGAAAGTTCCATAAAAAAGTTCCATTAATAGGTGTGCATCAAAATGTTTTTTTTGTTAATACCATTTATTATTGACTTCATTCTAAAATGTTTTTTCCCATTTTTTTAGGCATGTGTTGATGTAACTTGCCCCAGACCCACAATACTTGCTCATTCTGTAGTTGATGTATATCCTCCAATAAACAGTGCTGAACCTGAGTCTGGTGTTTTTGGAGCTCCAGTTACTTACACTAAGGGGCTCAACCAAACTTATGTTCCAGTGTATGGATCAAAAGCTACCATAAGTTGTTTTTATGGATACTGGGTATTAAATGTGTTTCTTCAAGATCCACCATTCATCAAACGGAATGGGTATATATTAGTTTACTAAATAACTGTATTTCATCTCAATTTATTTTGGCAATACACAATGTTTTTAGACAATATGGTCTTGTGTTGCTATTATTTGTGTGGATTCTTTATGCGTAGTAGGGACTTTTTGAGTAGAATAACTGAAATTCCATTTATACCGTTCATGGGAATTAACAAGTGCAGCAGCACTGATACAAGGTTTATTGTTGCCTTATTCAATTAATTATCTGCTGTGCATTTATCATGACAATCAATAAAAACAAAATTAAGACGATTAACAGAAGTGTTATGAAGAAACTTTCTCAGCATCAGTAAAGTTTCGATGCATCTGTTTGACTTGCAACTTGTTCTAGTTGCACATTTACAATTGCTTCAGGCCACTAAAATAATAATTTGCTTTGCTAGCTCTGACCTACTAATAAACTTCTAGGTCAGGGGTCTCAAACATGCGGCCCTCCAGGTGTTTTTGTGCGGCCCGCTGAGCATTTTGAAATATCAAGTGATTTGTTTCACTTTGGGCCGATTAAAGTGCCCCGCCAGCAAGTTAGTATGATACATTTATTCCAAAGTACAAATATAATCTAGATGCAAGGTTTTAAGGAAGAAAGCTGTACTAGCCTTTTCTGATAAGAACCGTCACTGAAGTACCATTGTCTCTTTGTAAATCTTTTAGAAACAACCTAAACACAGTAGTACACTGATAACAGATCAAACGTAGTATTTGACATTTGCAAAATCTCTGTTCTCATAGTGCGGCCCTCGGGGTACTTTAAGTTTACCATTGGCCTTCGAAGACATTTGAGTTTGAGACCCCTGTTTTAGGTTATATATTGACCCTGCGTTTAAGATTGTTTTATCTTTTAAAGGCAAATAAGTTAATGAAGATTACATGGAAGGCATGGGGGTACTTTCCGTTAAGACACGGTCCTTTATTGATAATCTGTTGCTTTCAATTAAAGACTTCGATTTGAAACAGCCATCATAAAATAGACAGCTATTTTCTTCTGTGAAATATTGCTAGCATTTGTACAATGGCTTGTCTTTAATTGACAAAGCTGTACATGTGTAAAAATGGACTTTACCTCAAACATACAAAAAAGTGACTATTTTTGCACCTTGTTAAACAGCTTTTGAAGTAGAAGTAAGACCAATTGTGTGCCTTTAGGTCAACAAGTGTTGATGCCATGTGTAACAAATGGGGGAAGTGGACACAAACTATCATTGAAGATGGAATTGAATGCAGAGAAATAGTATGTTCAGATCCTGGCCAAATACAATTTGCACAGCGATCACCAAACACAACAGAAACAACATTTGGTTACTCTTTAATCTTCCAATATCAGTGTTTTCAGGTTTGGACACATTTATTCCAACTCTGTAATTTGGAACATTTGTTTTTGTGTTATTGGAAGCTAATTTGCAATTGCCAATTGTTGTAGGGTTATTGGTTTAGTCCAGCTAGAATTTATGCAGAAATACTTTGCACTCGTGAGGGATTGTGGATGCCAGATCCTGAAACCTTGGCATGTAAAGTTGCCTCATGCAGAGAACCTGGTCCAGTAGCATACGCTTTTCGTGAAGGCAATGGTTTAACTATTGGAAGCCAGGTAGCCTAAAGTAACACAATGTACCTGAGTACAAGAACAAATTGTGCATTATAAGGATGAACTTAAAGCAGTTTATCATGGTGGTTTATTCTGAAATTCTGAACAAATTTAATTCTTAAACTCATCAACCATGCAGATTCAAACATATTCCAAATCTTGATCCCTTAATCCTTTCAAACCTATGAATTCGTACATGCTTCTTATATATTTTGTAAAGGACGTTACAATATTTAAACCCAATTTATGTCTAAAACTGTGAATAAGGGGAGTGGAAAATCATGTTTTTGTAGGTGACATACACTTGCATGCCTGGTCGTATAATTGCAAGGACACTGACATCAACAACAATAACATGCCAATCTGACAGTTTTTGGTTTCCGCCAACAAAAACAATTAAGTGTGAACTATTGGTTTGTGACGATCTGCCGAAGATTGAGCATTCGTTTTATCACAATATTTCCCAAGTAAGCCCGTTCATTATGCAAAACAGTCTGACGTTATTTCTATTTTGATCTATTAACGATCCCTATAACTTGTCTTGGGTAAAATATTGTGAGTAAGATGAACAAAGCAAAGAGGCATTAGATTGATTTGGGAGCTGCAGACAGTGCACACTGCAAGGTCTCATCAGTGCAGCTGGTGGCAAGAAATTGGCCGTTTAGGCTAGAGTAGCCAGATTACAGCACTCCAGATTGTTGAGAGTAACAGACTGAAAACCCATACCTCAGGTCATCTGTTCGATGCCACAACTGAGCATAAACTACAGAGAAACTGGATCCACAATGGTCTGGCTACGCTAGCCTAAATGGCCAATGTCTTGTCACCAGCTGCACTGACGAGACCTTACAGGTCGTAACAGTGTCTGCAGCTCACAAAGATGAACAAAGTTGAATAAATAGTATAACCAACCCAATTTGTTTAAACATAAGCAAATTTAGCATAATGCAGAGCAAAGTAGTTGAGTAAACACCTGTAAATAAACGATTCTTCATTTTTTCAAATTTCTTGAGACAGTTAAAACCTTATGCACTGTTATGGCATACATGCAGTTATAATGTCAATTTCTACCATATAAATACAACATTTAAAATCATTTGTACCTCTTATTTCATCCGAACTAGGCAAAGATCTGGATTATTTATTAAATGTTTTTTTTTCAGTTATACAAAGATCAATATGTTGCTGGTGACCATGTCAGCGTGTACTGCAATGATGGCTATGCAATAGACAGCACAAGCTCGCACATTGATTTCTCATGCAGTCTTGATGGGATTTGGCATCCGAAATTCACTGATAGATTTAGAAGCATATGTAAGCCTGTACATTGTCCTACACCACCTGAAAAATTATTGTCTGGAGCAGTCCACAGAGGAGGGTCGGTTCTTTACACAAGTGGTAATACAGTCACTTATGTCTGCCCACTGGGGGAATGGATTGGACCTAGTGGCCCTTCACAGTCATTTACCTCCACCTGTGTTGCTACACGTTCTCCAGTAAAGGTGGCAGGAAGTCCTTCATATGACACATCTTGGGTGCCAGATGTGGATAGTTTTAGTTGTGTTGAAGTTACATGCCCACAACCAGGTTTGTTGTTGTTTATTTGTGGGCATTTTTGTTATCTTGACACTTTTTATTTATTTTAGCGTAATGATTCTACCCCACTTGCATATTTTCAAGTTGTTTCCAAATTTAATGTATTTACGAAAATTGGGAAACATTAGGATGGTGATATGACTGATATTGTATTTAATTTATTCTTATTTAGTTTTTAAAGAAGGTAGAAAGTTTTGACTTCTAACAATAGAAAATTTGTGACCTTGGCTGTGTTAATTTATGCTGTTTGGGCAGGTTATGCTAATATACATATATATCTATAATTTATGTTTTTTGCATAGGCTTTGTTGATCATGCTGAGTATTCTGTTTCTGCACTAACATATCGATCGAGTGTAGTTTATACTTGTGAGTTGGGTTATCGCATCCACCACTCCACATCAAAGATGTTTTCCATCTCCCGAACATCTTTATGTGAAGCAAATGGAAAATGGAGGCCTTCTTCGGATGAAATTTTTTGTGTCCCAATTACATGTGATCATCCAAAGATAGTAAAAGATGCTTTTATGCCTGTAAAAGCTCCAACAGAAAGTTACTATTACCTTGATACAGTTAATTACCGATGTAAAAAAGGATTGTTCTTTGTCAAAACTACAACAAATATGATCAGGTAATACATTTATCACTTAATTCATATGATTTATCAGTGATTTTAATCCTTGTGCTCCTTACAATTCAACTTAAGTGTTTGGTCAAGGTGTTTTTAAAATAGTGATACTTGCCAAATAATAATACGATATGATTTATTTTGATTTGTGACCCCTCTGTAAAATTTAACAGTAATCATTGTTCTTACTTCCCATATTGCTTGTACTGTGTAGGTTGTTGTTTTTCGTCTAGTTTTGCTTGTGTTAAAACCCTAGTGGTTAATATTGGCCAGTATTTTGATCAAAGCGTTTGTCAGACCTGTGAAGATACTTTTGAAGTTATTTTAAATGCATAAACAATAATAGGACCTACAAACAACAGCAGTGGACCATTACCTGTCAATATGATGGATCTTGGGACCTTCATCCAGATGACATACTTATTGCTTGTCAACCTGTTTTATGTCCAAGTCCCTCTGATATTCCTTTTGCAAAGATTACAACAAGCTATAGAGGAAAACCAGGTAATGGGTGCACATACAATTTAAATTGTTTGTAATTTATTGATTTTTTTCCACATGCAGCACAAGCCTTCTACCCAACTCATACTTTATACAATGTGTCATGTTTTTCTGGTTATGCTTCTTCTTCTTCCGGCAAACAACTTTCAACGTTTACATGTAAAAGTAATGGTAAGTTTTGGAACTATTTTCAGTGGATAAGTGTGCAGACAAATGGCTGTCCAACAGTGGACATTATACTGGTGACAGTGTTTTAGCCATTGTTAATCAGTTTTGACTGGCTCGCGGGGGTTAGCTTGTAAGTAATATGTAGTTTCTTCTATACAAAAAGAACTGCAGTCTTTTTTTTAAGTTCACTTTCGTAGGTCAGATTACTTTTGTGTTTGTTTCTTTTTTTTGGTAGTCAATATTATTCTTGTGATTTTGTAGGTGAATGGTTGCCATATAGCCCCAGTTTGACAGCTTGTGAAAGGATAAATTGTTACGATCCTGGAGAGCGCCCACACTCCACAAGGAATGTTGGAGGTTTTCACTATCTTGATCGTATCACATATTTTGCTGATGAAGGTTTTGAATCATCAGCATCTAATTTAACTGCTACACAATCAATTGTGACATTGCAATGTAGCAAAACTGGACAGTGGGAAGTTCTTAATGCAACTATTTTAAGTATGGATAGAGAGGATGACAGGACCAGAATTAGAAGGTGCTTTAACCATTTTTTAGTACAAAAGGTGACCAAGCATTTGCATTGAGGTCCTCAATGTTGCCATACCCTTTTGGTTCAAGGTTGGCAATACGTTTTACAAATGTTTGTCTGTATTATAGAGCTGCTGAATCAGATACACACTCCATTGACATGCCAATGACCCATATTACCTTTGTGCCTGTAAGTTGCAAAGCACCACTTGCACCAAAAAATTCCAGTATCGAGAACTTACGAACGAGCACCTTTCCCTATGGAACTGCTTTAACAGTCAAATGCAGGGATGGTCATTTTGTTGCTGGCGATGTAAACAGCATAATCATTTCCTGCAGTGGTATGATCCAAAAAATCTTTTTCTCAATTATGCTTTTTTGTGGACATATTTCATAGTTGTTTGTGTTTCAAGTTTAAAGTTGAATTTAAGAAGCATTTTTTCTTAGGAAAGGGTTGGTGGCCTGATCCACAACATATTATTTGTTTGGAATCTTCACATTTCAATTGCAAATTACCTTTGCCGCCTGCAAATGCAATAATTGAATGTAAGACGATTGATTTTTTTGATTTGCATCTTGAACAGATTTTAGGGTAAACTTTCAGTAGCGGTGTTTACAAGCAGTTTAAAAGGGCTGTTGTATATCTGTACCCAGTAGTTGTTCAATCCACAATTAACTGAAATTCATAATCCAAGGCATTTTTCAGCAAGTTGTCAAAAATATTTTTGTTAAAAAAATGTATTTGGTGATCGTGGTTAATCAGGTTGCTGTTTTCGAAGACTGTTTGTTCTCTAATTATAGTGCACTCCTATCAGCTTGATGGAACAGCCACCATTCGTTGTCTGTCTAGTTTTGAAGTACGCCCTGGAATCACAACAGCCACTGTTACTTGTTTAAAAGGATTAGTTTGGGATCCTGATCCACAAACAATACTTTGTGAAAGAATAGCTTGTAAAAGTCCACCAGTTATACCACACTCAAGCTTAAACTTTACAGGAGTTGAATACCATGACATGGTAAAAAAAAACTTTGTCCTAACAATGCTTGTTTCCTAACAATGTAAAAGGTTGTAATGTTGAAGGAAAACCAGATAATTTGGTTTGTAGGTTGTTGTACCTAAAGCCTGTTTTTCTCTATGAGTCACTTGCTTTATAATTTCACTCACAGGTTTATCGTTTCCTTTGATTTGCAAATATTTTATGTAACAGCATTTGCTTTGGTATTACATGTCGACAGATCGATCAAGTCAATTGGTTTTATATTGTCAAGGTCATCTTTTAACAAAATATTTTTTTTGTTTTTACAGTCGCATTATACTTGTAATGATGGGTACAGCTTTTCATCAATGGCAAATAACAGTCGGATTTCCTGTATGTGTGTAGCACACAATGCTTGGTGGCCCGACCCCTACAAAATGCATTGTCGCTTGCTTGACTGTGGTCCACCAGTAAAGCTTATTTTGCCAAGGACACAATCAATATCCTACATAAAAACAACATATGGATCAGTTGCAACATATACCTGTGAAGCAGGCTTTAAATTTGTTGATGGAGCTGGAATGTACTCAAATGAAGTAAAAGGTCCCATAATTTATTTTTTTAAATTCTTGTTCAAAAAACAATTTAAACTAAAATGATGTTAAGTTGTTATTGTTTTCCGTTTATAGCAGATATTTAATTCTCTGTTTGTTTCCTCTCTATCCAGCTGTTTGTGGAATTGATGGCCATTGGACAATTGATACAACACATCTCAAGTTAGACTCGGGATGTATTGGCATCACATGTGGAGAAGTTCCCCCGGTAGAAAATGGAGTCATAACTGTTGTTACAGGTTACAGTTACATGGTATGAAACATATCCAATGTGTGTAGTCTGTTTTTTTACTTTGCTTTATTAAGACAACAAAAATAAGTGCATGCTATGCTTACAAGCTATTACGAACCAGGAGATTTTAAAATATTGTAGAGTTTTCTATACAACAGATTTGAACCATAACAAATATAGGCCAATTTTGTTTTGCAGTCAAATGCATTTTACAAATGCAATCCAGGATATAACATATATTTACCTGATGCTGTAACAAGTGTAACAACTTTTTTTGTAACATGTAACGAAGATGGAGATTGGATCACATTAAATTCCACATACCATGCTAAATATTTCTGTGAACTCATTCAATGCCCAAAACTCTTACCAAAGTAAGCAGTACAATGTTTAACATTGAAATCTTAAACAATGCAAATAATGTTTTATATTGTTATAGGTCCAATGCACAGTTTGCTTACATAAACAGCTCATACACACAGTTGTTGGTTGGTGCCACTGCTACTATTTCATGTGACACTCAACACTTAAGTTTACTGTATGGGAAAAATATTACCTTAGAATGTATGTGGTATGGTCAGTGGGAACCAGATCCAAGCTCCATTACTTGTGCACCTTCAAAGTAAGTGTACAAATGCACAAATCTAGAGCATGTTCATAACGTTTAAAAACCGTAAAGTATTCATTTTGTAGATGGGTATTAAAAAATAGCAGAATATTGGCAAGACTGCAAAAACAAGCAACATAAACTGTAGTTTTATGACATTCTTGCATTTTGTATACCACATAGTTGTGAAGATCCGGCAGTATTGCCACATGCCACTGGTTCGGGCAGCACATTCATTGGTGAAATCTGGACATACACTTGCAACTCAGGATATGAAATCACACTTGGTGTTAATAAGATGCATATACAGTGTTCACAAATGGGTAACAGTCTACTTTTAAATTGTTTTCTAAATTAACTATTGTTGGTAATAAAAAGAGTTTGAAGATCAACAGCTTTGTTAAAAAAGTGTCAAAAAATAGTGTTGAATTCCTAATCATTGTATTAATCGGTATATGATCATGAGTTTTTTATGTAATTCTGTGGTTTACCTGTTTAGCACTCTGGGTCCCACATTTTTCAACATTAAAGCATTGTGACAAATTATCATGTTGGGCACCAGATGTTTTTCCCTTTTACACTGATCTGCTTGATTTAAATGGGAACAAAATGATATTTAAAGGTAAAGTGACATGATATATAATCCCATATGTCTGTTCTAACAAAAGCTGTTGTGTTAAATTCTTATTTTAGGCTCACCGTCTGACTCTTTCTTACATGTGGGAACAATACTCCAATATCGCTGTCAACCAGGATATTTTGTACGTCTTTTGAACATGACCACCCAAAACATCAACTGCACTTCTGCGAAAATTTGGGATCCTCCCTTAATTTTCCTAAAAAGCTGTGAAAAAGTTGTCTGCCTTGCCCCTCCAACAGTAAACCAAATTACTTCCCTACATTGTTTCCAATCCCTAAATGAATAACTTTTTTTAGGTTGTTCGAAATGCCAGGGCGATTAATAATGTTTCAAGTGGCATGTATGTGTACAACAGTGCTGTCATGTATGCTTGCCCTGTTGGCATGTTTTTTGTTCAAAATCGAAAACGGATCATTAAGGTATTTGAAATTTCCCATTCTTGAATGCACTGTGTACATATCTATCAAATAAAGATGCAATTGTACTTTTGTTTTAGTCTGCTTGTGTTGGTTTGGGAAGATTTAAGCCTGACCCATTTTCGCTTAACTGCACAGAGATAATATGCCAAGACCACCAAATGTTACATGCTAAAAGAATGTTGCTTACAAGTCGACATGCAAATGGGGAAGCTTTTTACAGGCAGGTTTTACAATTATTGTAGTAAACGTACTTACAGTGCAAGAACTATAAATTCTAGGTATTTGCAAAATTATGATTTTGTGGGAAAAAACAAGAGTAAGTTATCTACTTTTCAGAGAGCAAATATACATCAAATTATGTGCAGACTTTAGCCATAATCTATTAAACTTTTTCAACAGGTGTCATACTGGATATTGGTTTGAGCAAAATGTTACTGAACACTCATATAAATGTGATGAAGATGGAAATTGGGTGCCTGATATTAAGAAAGTCAAGTGCAAACCTGTTACATGCTACTTTAAAAAAATCCCCAACTCTGTAAATGAGGTAAATTATAGTCCTCTTTTTGTATTTTTATTACATTCTTTACTGCCCAAACTAGATTTTCATCATTTGACAGAGCCACCAAGCATAAAATTTCTATCAGTAGCTATTTGTTTGTTTTGTTAAAGCCTTAGTTCCACCTATTTATGCTGTTTTTTGCTTTTAACTACCCTTATAACAGTGTGCATTTTTTTTATTTTATTAGGAAACTAAAGTGGTATATGGATCCCCTCTCACCATTGTATGCGAAACAGGCTATACAATTGTTGGAGATAAAAATTTAAGTTGTTTGGAAAATGGAAAATTGCAACATACCACCGGAAAATGTCAGCCAATTTTCTGTGGCTATCCGACCTTGCCTGACTTTTCAGTTTTACTTGGCTCCAACTTTTATTACAGTAAGCACAAAAACGTTTTTTAAACTTATCAAAAGAATTTAACATTTGATTTTGTTTTTAGAAAACTCTATTCGAATCAAATGCAATAAAGGTTTTTGGATTTCCCGTGGTGTATTATTTGCTGACTTTGTCTGTCAAGCAAATGGCACATGGAATGGAAATATAAACGATGTAGTTTCATTACACTTTTAAGTTGATGTGTTTTTCTACTTTCAATTTTTTTGCAGTTGCGGTGCAAACCTCTGTCATGTAACCAACCTGCCCCAGTAACCATGGGAACAAACAAATGGGACAGTACAAACTACAATGCCAGTAACACTCTTGAATGTGATGAAGGGTATTGGGTCAATGAGACTAAACAACTCTCAGTCAACAGCACATGCCTGTGGAATGGAATCTGGCTACCAGTTTTGCCAAAGGCCTGTTACAGGTATTATGCTGAAGCTAACTAAACTAAAACACATGTAGACATTGCGCAGAATGACGAAACCTCTGACCAAAGATCAGTTAGTTTTGATAATTTATGCATTACTTTTAAAATGTATTTTGTGTCGACAGTATTTCATGTCCTGCTCCACCTCAAATGGACAATACCATTTTGCTGTTAAATAGCACTGGTTATAAATCAGAGGCAGAGTATATGTGTAATATAACTTACTGGATCGCTACCAACAATGGCACACATTATGTTCACAGAGGTAATTTTCTTAATACTCTGACGATTTTGGTTTGATGAAGGTTTTTCAAATTATAAATTTATAGCAAATTGAAATTTATATATTATGATTGCATGGTCTTCAATGCATGTATTGTTTCAGAAAAAAGAAAAGAAAGAAAGTCAGTTTGCACAAAATATGGAATTTGGCAACCAAAACCTGTTGTTAAATTTAGATGCACCTCTATTAAAGATGGGCCTGTACCTATTAATGGTAAATTATATTTCACATATAAAATGAATGTATGTTTAAATACGTATCGCTATTTTTAGCTCTGGAGGGCAGAACCATTATTGAAACTACTCCCACTACTGGTCCTCCATATAAAAAGTTACTGACAACATTACCAATGAGTTGGCTCAAGTTTGATGAAACTACTATGGGACTTTCTGATGGGTTTGAAGCAAAAACAAATGTGTCAAACACAACTCAAGTTCATCGCAGTGTAAAGTAGGCATTGTTGACCTATATAATTTATGATAAAATTAGTAAGTAACTTTTGGCCAAGGCTTACAATGCAACCAATGAAGTTGTAGCATTTTGTATTTCTGTAACTGAATTTGATAGGGATTACAGTTTAGTTGTTTTCAATACAATGTTGTTCATGAGATTTTTTATTTCATTGACAGGTTTATCTGGGACAATAATCCTTTAACTTTTTGGCAAGCACGAAACTGGCCAGGTGTAGGAAAAAAAGAATGGACAATTGAAGTTCACCTTGGAGAACCCAAGGCTGTGTTTGCTGTCTTAATTATGTGTGCAGATGATGGTTTGTCTGATATCACTAATTTCACTTTGGTGTATGTTGGAAGTGACAGTAAGTCGAAAAGAGCTGGTCCCTTCAAGGTACATTAATAGTGTAATGATCCAAAAACCGTTAATCCTAATCCTTTGAGGTATAATTCATAGTCTAATTATTTGGATAATTTGCATTACAGGTTTATGGGGATTCAGGAATAAGTGGTAAAATTAATGTTGATGTTGATTTTAAAATGCCCTACACATCTGTTGCAACAACATGGGTCTACGATGGCATACAAGCAGAAATGCTATGGTTCCAGTTAATTATCCATGGTACCCTCGATCCAAGCACCCCTCCAGCCATTCGAGAAATCGGCTTATATACCTCAGAAGTTGAATGGGTTTTGTCCTACCCAGTAGATCCAACCCCTGTATTGCTTTTAGCTACTGGCATTTTGTGCGTTATGGTTTTATTCTTTCCTGTTATGTATTATTTGCAAAAGCTAATTCCAGAGACCATTCTTGCCACTCCACCACCAGTTAAAGGAAGGAAAGCCAGATATGAATTGACTTTCTATTACCGATGTACGCCCAAACCAGATTGCTATCGTCATGTTATGATGAGGTTGTGCAGTACAGATTGTCCACAGCTGCCTGTAGTTTGGCTTCGAGGCAGTGATCACATTCAGCTGTTTAACACACAACAAGGAAAGTGTATAATAGATCTACCTACATTTCCACAGGACATTTTACCACAGACACTGCAACTGGATATAGTTAGTTGGCTTTTGGTTGAAGATCCTTATGTTGGGTATGCAAGGTTAACGGCACCACAGGAGTCACATAAATGTCAGCTATGGTTTAGTAAAATTCAGTTGCATCATTTGGCAAGTGGTGCAGTTTGGTGCTCGGAAAAGCGTGGCAGATTCAAATCAATGAAACATAATGTATCATCTGATCACCTCTGTTCTGTACCTTTGAAGCACATTTCAAAGACCAGTTTGCATCACAATAATTTTGTTAAGTTTTTGCGGTGTCATTTGCTAGTGTCTTTTCTTTTCCCACCAACTAACTCATCTCTGACAAGGGTTGGCCGCTTCTTATGTTTCATGGTGCTGTCCATGACCAGCATAGTTTCAACTTTGACTTTTCAAGTTATGTTTTCAGTTTTGCCGGGAGCAGAATCAAATCCTAATGTAGTCAGCAAATTAGGCAACACACTAACCCCATCAAATACATTCGGTGGTGAAATGGCTTACATAACAATGGCCATATTTGGGGCTCTAGTGTGTATTCCTTTGGCTATCATTTTAAGACTGCTTTATCTGTTTGGACACTGCATATGTCAGGTATCTCCCAGTGCAGAGTATTTATATGATTTTTGTTCGCATTTTGTATTTATGCGAGCAACTGCTCTTCAGTTGCCATTTATGAAAGTAATCAAAGGTCCCCTGATAAAGTTGCTAGGCATTACGCTTACAGATCTGCCACATCAAGATGCAGCTACTATGGTTCCACACAACCTAATTCATAGTTCACTTTTTACAAGCAGTAATAATGACCTGAAACGAAGATGGTCTGATCCAGCTATTGCAGGCAAGAAAAGCATGCTAAGTTCCCATGATCCAAGCTACAAAACTGCATTGACAAATATGGAAAGTGGAGACCAGTATAGAAATAGAAATGTGGAGGTTTCTGCTGGGGTCATGGCAACAAAAATGAACACAGACATCATTTCAAGTAAAACCCAACAAACAAGAGACATGTGTAGAAGCGTTGACTTGACAGATACAGGTAGTTTAACTGGAATTCCATCCCAGTTTTCAATGACAACTTTTTCCTCATCGGTCACTGACTTCATTGTTGGAGGTTTTACCACCGATCAATCTTTGTGTGACAAAGTAGCAGATGAAAAAAATACAAATAATAATGTAAAACAAGTTGTTCCAGAGGAAAAGGTCTCTATATCAGACATAGCAAAGAGTACAACCCCAATAATTAACACTGCAGCAACAAGCAGCATTGTAAAGAATCCAGAGATGCAGATACTGTTTTCTAAAAAACATAATACCAAAAATGATTCTCAAACAATGAGTGATAGTGACCTTTCACTTAGTTCAGATACAGTCTGTGCCAAATCAAATTCCAGTGAGCAGTATACTATAAAGAAAGTGCCAACTAATGAAGACAAAGACAAATCGAAAATATTGTCATCACTAAGGAAAACACAAAAAAATGCTTCAACTAGTCAGTTTGTGGACACTAACATTTCTGTTCCACTTCCTTCAGCTGGATTTGGCATATATGAAGAAACAACTTTGATTTCGTCTGACACTGACACAGAAGATTTAAGCGTGCAAACAGACTCCACAGTCTCCACAACAGAAAAGGAAAAAAGTGTTGGAAATCTGCTGATCAGCAAACAAGACAACTCTAGGCCTAACTGTTCTGGTGTAAGCAAGCTGCATCATGGCATTGTAACCCATTTGCATGAGGGAAAGGGCTTGTGCCCGGTCCCACTTACTTTTAGTTCAGTGTTGTCATGGATACTAGCCTGCCTAATTGTGGCGGGATGTGTTTACCTAATTTTGCTAGGTCAATTTATCAGCAGCAATTCAAAGCCCGATGTGTACAAGGCATGTATATTATCCCTAATTTTAACAAACACTGTTGTAATGTTCATTGATGCAGGGGTGGCGATGTTGCTATTTAATGAACAGCACTATCACCATAAGTAAAATTATTCATAATGTTGTGTTTATCTGTTGTGTTCCTTTATAATACACATTTTTTGCATCAAATTTTGTTTATTGGTAAGCCACTTACAATCGGGCTTGTGCAAAAGGATGATAGTAAGTCTGAATATGAAGAATTGCCAACACACAAAGACCAAACATAAAAAAGCACATCACATAAAATGTGAACTAACACTGACACAAAAACTAAAATAATGAGTCACATATTTCATTCAATTACGTGTATGTTTATAATGATTAATATTGAACAAATCATCTACTTAGTATAAGTATACTAGCTAGCAAATTTGGAGCAGCAACTACGCTTACTTGCTATGGCACACATGTTTAAAACAGGGGCAATGGCAGTGTTGACGTAAGTAAGGGGGTAGAGAAAAACAGTATTTGCTTAGCAACAGTCAAAACACAACTAGTACCTCTCAAAGAGTTAAAGATTGTACACAATCATTTTAAACAATGCTCACACATCTTGTTTTCATCATGTAAAATGATGTGTTTTCCCACAGAGGTTACTCAACCAGACAATGCTGGTTGAATAGTATCTGTGTGGTAGGAGTTAAAATCCAAGTATTGGATAACAGGTGGGACAAAGCATCAGTAAACATTAACAGTTGTCATCTACTATCATGTCTGATCGTGCTCTGTACAGACAGTAGGATGATAGCCTCGTAACTAACAACAAAGCAACTATAAAAGTTGAAACATTACAAATGACAAAACTTTGATAACATGGAACTTTTCGGAGAAAATAAAATAAAATACAGTTAATAGCAATGGGCTACACCTTATGTGGTTGATCACAATTATTTGCAGAAACCTTTGTTGGAGGGCTAGAAGCCAATTGCATGAGAGCCAGTGCACCATCCCAGCGATCAGAAAACATTTCACTCTTGTTTGCTTCAGGTGATTTTCTCGAGTTGATCTCAGCAGAATCCCTTCGAACTATAACACTACATGTATTTGGTTGTTTCACAGGGGTGGTTTTATCATGTACAGACTCAAGGTCCTTTAAAAAGCTGTACTTCTGTGAAGGTGATTTCTGTTGTTCAAGTTGCAACAAGCTTTGGATAGGTGAGAGTGATGAATCATTGCCAAGGTTTAACTTTCTTTTTGGTGAGTTTATGGATGGAAGAACTGGTAGGGAGCGTTCAATTGGGGGCAAAATGGTCTTGGTCTCTGGTTGGTCTTTCATTTGTTTCATTAGCAATTGGTTATATGCTAATATTCTCTTCTTAACTGGTTGTCTGGGATCAATTCGAGGCACTTGTACAACTTGGTTTAATCGTTTTGGAGACAAGGGAATTCTAACAGCACCATCTTCTGCTTCATTCACTTTTAAATATGACTCCTTGTTTTCATCAGTGAGTAATTGCCGTTTTACTGATGATCCTCTGCTTGGTGAAATGGTTGGACATTTCATGAGTGGGGGAGAAGTCTGTAAATTCATAAAAATAAGTGTTTAGTCACTACTCACTAGTACTTGTTATATATCTTGACAAGAGCAAATAAACATCTGTGTTATGTTGCCAGCTTGTGCAAAGGCAGGTGGCCCCCCTGGGTTGTAACGAAACAACTATTAATTAAAATATATGTAGAACAAAACATAATGATTGACTGTGGTAAATATCTAATCTTGTTTATTTTTGGTCATTATTGCTGCATCAATTCTCAATTTTTGCCTCAAGTCTTTATTCCCTTAGTTAGTTTGCAACTGCCAATTCGGTAAAAAAATCATCAAACTGCATTAGTCCTTTAAAATATACATTTACTTCAAGCAGTATAAAACATAACTCACTGCAGGTTGGTCTGAACTGGTTGATGACATTGAGTCACTTTTTGACAGGCATGATTCTTCATCGGAGCTAATACTTGCTTCTGAAGACTCTCTTTTAAGATGGGAGCGTTGAGTATTATTTGTTCGATCAAGTCTGCAATAATAATAATAATAATATGATTATGGTCCTTTTAAACAAAACAACATGCTTGAAGCTTGGAGTAATCCTATGTTGATACCACTTTAAGTTCAGTACTTGCCTTAGTCTCACATATTTATCCAGCCACTCTGTTATGGCTGAATCTTGTTTCTGTGCCCCAATCAGAAGCCTCTCCAGTGCTCCTCTGTCATCTCGAACAAGTTTGGCATTTGGATGGTCTGGGCAATGTCTGTTGGCATGAGTAAATCGTACCAAACATCCTGCAAAGTTAGTAACTTTACATTTATGGACTAAAAAAAACAACCAGCAAAAATAATAAATTACCATCATCTGAACACTTAAAGGGTTTCTCTCCAGAATGTAATCTTTGATGTGTTTTTAATTGTCCACTTTGTACAAATGACTTTGTGCAGTTTGGATAGTCACACCTGAAAGTTAGCAATGGCGCACATGAAAAAAATCAATAGCCTTTTTGACAACCAGACAAGTGGTACAGCTGGTGCTGTTTTAAATTTTCGCGCCATTATGTCAAGTGTACTTCTCTCAGAGCACATGGTGATTGAAACTTAAGTGGGCAAGTACACATATCACCTTTAACCTCATGCAGTGTGGGGATAGGCATCGCTCTTTTAGCGATTTTTTTTCATGTGGGGTGGCAAAATGATGAAATGCAAGTGGTCAGACATGTGATCAAATTACATAATGCACACCTGTTGGTTTGTAGCGTCGTTATGCTATCTGTTATCGCTATTATTGTCACTGCATATAGCGCAAATAATTCGCAAAAAGGAACTTCCTCCTGCTTGTTTAACGAAGAAAAGAAATTTGCTTCGCTCGCCTTGCACATGTTTGGTGTAAACAAGTCTTCAGAAACCCTCATGTCCGCGCAAGTAACATTATGTTTTCAAAGCAAGAATATAATAAGGAATCCCGGAAATTTCACAACAACAAATTCCAAATACACTTTTTACAATGGCTGCCATGCTAGAAATTTTCAGTGAGATGGCCGCCACCTCGGGAATCTATGCCTATGTGTGTGGGTCATGATCCAACCTTGCTTTTTATTAAAATAAAAGTTTAGGCTTTTAACATCCAAATTTACCTGTATGGCCTTTCTCCAGTGTGGGTTCTGAGATGTGCCTGAAGAGATTTTTCTCGGGGAAATACACGATGGCAAACATGACAACGAATTGTACAGGAGGAATTTGAACCAAAATATTGTAAAGTCGAAATAACATCGGCTCTAGGTCGACCTCGCTTGGATCTGAAAATGTGGTAAAAATTAATTTGAAATCTTGGAGACTGATGGAGTACAGGTCATTAGAACACAAATAGGTCTTCTTTGCTCTTGACACACACATACCCAGTGGGTGTTGATGCTAAGGGGGTGCTTGAAAATGATGACAAACTTGGTGTTTTTAAGTCATCGACATTAGGTGATGGTATTCCATGCATTGGACCAAATGAAGAAGCAGATTCTGTTGCATGCATGTTACAACGCAGGGCATGGTTTATGGGCATGGGTAACACTGTGCCTGGTCCAAACCTTGTAGCATTAAAGTAATATGTTAGTTAAAGCAAAACATGCAAGTTTTCGAGAAATCAGAAAATGCAAAAGTATTTATCACTGTTATTAGAATATCAATGCCATTAATTTTAATGGTAGAACATTTTAATGATGCTGCATTGTAAGTTTGTATACTGTACCTATTAAGGTGTGATAACTGCATTGGTGGAACACCATCAGCAGGCCATTGCCAATTGGAATAAAACATGAAGTTTTTGTAATTTGCATCTGAAACAATAACAGTGTTTTAATTTTGTTTATCTGCTCATGGTGTTTAAAGGTGTTCCTCAGCAGAACAAATTAACCACAACAAATCTTTTCATGTAACACCAAAACTTACTAACCATAATCAGTGTAGTTAGGCACCCCAGGTGAGTGCAACTTCATGGACGGTTGCATCATAACGCTGCTTTGCTGGTCTCTTGAATGAAGGTATGGATGTGAGTATGTCATGTTTATCACAAACACATTTCAAATACATAACAAAGCTAAACACAAAACCACAAATAATTAGGACACCGTGGCCACTGTATATTCCATGTGCGACATGCATACATGATAAAACGCAGAAAGCCGATACATTGTTCGGTTCCGAATCCGATAACAAAAGCAAGCAACAACCAAGTTTTGATCTGTCTGCGTTCTGACTGGCAATAAAACCAAATGCGGCAAATCATACGTGTGCTGGTTCCATTTCGCGCCAAATCAAGTGGTTGGTTTGGAGAAAACGCAAAATTCTCATCCTTCCTCCCCCGTTAACAATCGCGAACAATCATCACAATGCACGTGCTGTTTCGCGCGGTTTTGGCAGATATGCGAAAAACGTTTGGCGTTATGAGCGATTGTGTAAACAACCGAAGAGGCCGTATGATTCTGCACTATCCTTCAAATAAAACTTGGGTACCTTTGAAAAGTACATTGTGTCTCACTGTAGCTTCCCCTAGTACACATGAATACCACAGTTAAACTTAAGGTAAGCAAATAACTTGCACAACAAACACATAACTGATCGACCAAATGCGATTACCCTTCAACGTGCATCGGCACAAGGAAACTGTTTCCCGCCGAAACGTTTGGCCGCGTTCACGTGAGTAGCAGCGGCGCGTCATCGCGATTCAAAAGAAAAAACGCGAGTTAAATGCCCGCGCTCGTCTCGCTCTAAGCGTATGGATAGCGTTGGGTAAACAAACGAAAAGCCGTTTAATTTTCGCGTCAAAGGTCATGCCTGGACTAGATCGCTTATAGCCCCGAAAACGTTAATGCGTCCCCTTTCAACAGACAGTTCTCAAAGTTCTCACTTACAAGTAGACGCGGTAAAGTGATTGTCTCAAAGGAAACAAACCGATTATGTTCCATTACACAAAGTGTGAAAAGAGATTACCTTATGCAACGTGTTTAAACCTGCAACTGCTGACGTAGATCAGTGTGGCCTCAGGTAAAAAAGCAAGAAGTTGTTTCAAATGTAACATTTGCTCATGGCCGATGTAAGCTTGAAATTGCAGGCTCGGTAAGAAAATTCAAAGAGAGGAGCGGAACTCTTTTTATGTCCTTTTGACATTTGTAAAAGCATTTTCAATTTATAATTCCCTGTTGTGTAGTAGGCAAAGTATTATAATCACGCTTTTATTTCTCTTGGACACAGAAAAGGCCTCAACGATAATTTATCGGCTTCCGGTTTCATTCAAGCCTGTTTGATAAGCGACCTCTTTTACTCTACTTCCACCACGGCTTTCATTTGTACTTGCAAATTATTGTTGCTAATCAATAAACTTCCAGTGCTATGTTGCTATCTTTTAGCCGATACAACGCGAACATTGTCATCTGCATTTGTATCAAGTAAAATGTGCAAAAATGTCTACCTTCTTGCGACTTTGTCATGGCACCCTACATTCTTTCCACAAAAAACAATACTATTAAAATAATCATTTGTTTTTTCCAACTTTTGACGACCACATACAAATCACAGTCACAAATATGTAGAATTGTGCGGAAAAAACGAGCTTAAACAAAAGCTGAAGAAAAGAACTTGGCCGCCGCCGGCGAAAGGAAGTTTAGTCCGTCTTGCTTTTGACGTTAAACAACTGAGACACCCGCTTTGCTGCAAACATAAAATCAAAGAAACGTTTGAGACACCCGATTCTTTGCACACACTAATTTAGGGATGTTCGTATGAGAATAGCTGGCGGATCTCAAACAGTTGTAGCGAATCTACGAATCTAAAAAATTTACAATACCGAATCAATGTTTCAAAATTTTTTTTTGCAGAATTCTAAGTAATAAAGTTTTGACTCCTTATGTACCCTATATTGGATTTCCTGTAACTTGGGGTGATTTTTCTTTTTAACGTCTCACCAAGCAATGTCAGACATGCTGTCGTTATGGTTACATGGAAAAGCTGCAAAAAACGCTTATGAGTAATAGAGTAACAAAACGCCAGAAATAAAGAAACAAACGGCGTGTGTCGATGCTGCCGATTGTCCCTTCTAGCGAAATTTTAACCTTAGATTAACCAATTAAATCATTGCCAAATGCAGACTCACCATCGTTTAAAGCAGTGCGAAATTTTTTCGCCCGCAGCTGTGCATCGAGGTGACCACCTGGTTTTTCCAGGAGCATTTTGTCTCCAACCTTTTTTAATGCGTCAAGTTCATATAAGAGCATTGCCGATTGGCGTACATGAGCCATCTGAAAAAATAAAGATACATCGGCGTGACGAAAAAAAATCATAAACAAGGATTCCTTACAATGTCTTTTCTGTCTCGTCTGGTTTCGCGAATTTTCTTCACAAGTTCGTCGTAGCGTCGGAATTGATCTCGATTGGCAAAATGTTCGTTAGGAATTTCCGCAGGACATTCGAAATTAAGGTCCCTGGGCAAAAGGATAATAATGAACGTCGAGCAATTAAAATTGTGTAACCTGTGGCGACATCTTGCGGAGCTTCAATAACTATTAGCTAAAATTAAGTCATGTGTGCTTACTCCAGTCTGATTTAATAAGTACACACTTTTTATTTTAAATGCATCATTAATACCTTTGGAGACCTGTTTTAATGCAATAAATCAGAGGCAACAATGATTCACAGAAAAACACAAAACAACAGCCAAGCAATAAATGCCCACCTTGATGCTTGTTTCCAAAAGCTCTCCGGGAATTTGGATACCGTTTCTTTATCCAATAACATCACTGCCTGATTTGACAACTTGTCCACGGCCTTAGTTAAACGTTTATTGGCAGGCATATTTTACATTGTTTATATTAAACAGTAATATTACTTACAGAGGAATGTGCATGACCATGTTGTAGCAACTTTTTGTTGTATTTCGTCACCACATTTTCAATTACAGATTGCTTCATCTGGAACTTGTGCCCTTTAAACGAGTAAAATTTTAAGAATCCTTAGTAAAGGGTAATCACAAGGCATTCTGCGATTAAATAGCAAGGTTTAAACTAGAAGGGCGGCTTTTACCACATTGTCATTCCACGTACACTGTGACCCATATTTAAAACAATATATATTCACAACACATTATCCACAACTACATTTTACATATTATTATTACTATGTTACAATGGGTCTGATAATTACCAAAGCTTTTATAGAACTGGAGAGGTGGTGTTCTCCATATTTTTATTCCACATACACTACCACTTCAAAATGACATTCTCCACATATACCATTTTCTTTATTACATTGGATATATTTTCAATACCCACATTACATTGGGTCCCTTATTCCCTTGGCATTTTATAACATGATTGTTTTTGCTAGCATA
>QXVZ01018871.1:0-12685 GCA_008931825.1 Phallusia fumigata | reverse complement strand
TTTAGGTGGCACAGGTAGTGACGAAATCACATCAATTCTGACTTCGCTTGACCGCAAGAAGCTCGCTCGCGACCCGCTTTAAGCGTGAAACGTAGTTTTGTCGAAACCATTTTGACAAGGGTATCATGCAGATCGTAAGAGTCGTATCATGTTTAGTTGCGATTCAATTCACCACAAGACTATTTTTTTCAGTTGAATTATGTTAGTGTTTGCTGCTGGTTGTGTATTGTAAACAACCACAAGACTTTTATTGGCATGGTTTGTCCTCGCACTCTCAATTGTAAAGACAGAATTTAAAAAATGTTGGCGAAATAAGTTTTGATTTATTACGTTTTTTTCAAAGAATTGTTTGTCCCGACATTATAAGATGAATTATATGAGTTTTTTTAGGATTTTCTCTATTCGAGGTCATTATACCTAAGGTCCGGGAAAGCTGGTGCGTTTTTTGTCCTTAACTTTACACTTTACAAGTTCATTTCCCAGCGCTGGGGATCAAATGAGCCACATATGCTTCTTGCTTAACAGGCAACGCCGTCATGGAAATTTACAGACAGTGGCGTGGCGCAAACAACACGTGACAAAACCGGTTAGAACTGGTCGTCGGGTAAGCACCGCGTGGGGAAAAACCTGGTAATGCTAGCGAGTTTTTGCCGGTGTTGTCCCCGGGACAACTGGTAGGTTTTTCTTTGTCATCCAACGATATTTCGACCTTTATTCCAGGAAACGTTGGCAGATGACACTTAAAATAATTCGTGCCTCAGTTAATGTTGGTTTGTTGTTTGTTCTGTGTTCTCGTGTTTGTGTAAAACGTCGATAACTTGGGGCAATTTATTTTGCTGGTTTCTGTGGATTTCTTTTCCAAACATCGCTCCAAACGTTTGTGTTTCACTGAAACGTGGCAGTGTATTAAACTTATGACCGCGATCGTCGTATTTTGCTCTCATAACTAAATAATTTAAAGCTTCAAAGTTAGCTATAACCCCTAATAGCCCGAATTTTTACGCTGTTTAAATGTCAATTTACTTTAACGGCTAAAGGACGCCTGGCGTGTCATTAATAACTTGTCGCTGTCGTGTTACGCTCCAACCTAACATAGGTGTGAGGAATGTGTCACATATGTCAAAAACACACTTCCACAGACGGAGAAACTCCAAATATTTGCCTGTTATGGAGCTTCGTTTGAAATTTTGAAACCTTATTTCGCAATCCCGCTCAAATTCGAACCGTTGGGGGAGCGTTTCGGTGTTTCCCCTGCTGGTGTAGAAATGAGTTGGCGGAAATTTTAGAACCGCCCACAATTTAAACACAAAAGGTTGCGCCAGCTTAATAGAGTGAGAAGCGACCCCCGAAACACGCAGATCCCATTTATGATTATGCGTCACCTGTTATGCTCTGTGGGTTGTGTTTGTTGAAGCGACCTCTGTTATCTAACTAAAAATTCCACACAATTTCGGTGTTTTGCCAAAATTTATCACCATAGCAACACAAACATTACCCCGATCGAACTATTTTTGTAAGTTGACGGTATTTAGGTTAAACTTCTACCTTTCTATAGATCCACCCCTTTACCTAACTGTTTGATTGTTTAAACGCAACCAGTTACCAAATTACTGTGTAATGTTAATTTACCCCTTACTTAAACCTGTGATCCTGTGCGTTTTGCTGAAGCACGGTCTAACAGTGATTTCCAGTCAAAAACATTTCACATGAAAACAATGTTTTTAGTGCAGTAAAGTAAACATGTTGCGATGGAAGATGCCAGTGCCCTGTTTAAAGTTGTTGGATTTTTTTCGTATCCTTTGACCGTTGCAGAAAACTTTTGTACTAAACGACAGTCAGACAGAAACAAGTTGAAAAACCGAGTATAAAGCAGGGAGGCACAGAAAAAAACAGACAGACAAACAGACAGAAAGTAAGTAGACAGACTAAATGACAGATAAAACAGACTGGCGAAGTCAGTACAAGTCATGCTGGTCTTTATCAAGCGTGATGATTTAATTGGCAGCGTATGAAGATGTCCATGTTTGTGTAAATAATGTTGTACAAATTAAAACTCAGAAGGATTAGGAAAAGATCAGAGAAATCCCCGTGGCCTCATTCAGCTAAATTTGAACAGGAAATTTCCGGGAACAACTTGATTTGAAGGAGTTCCAAGTACTTTGCTTGTTCAATAAATCCCCCCCCCCCACAACCACGCAAATTTCGAGAAAGAACAAACATCACGTGATTCGAGTTTCGCCACATTGGTTAATTTATTTCACAACAAGATTGAAGAAAGTATGATGTTGGTGCAATCTTTTAACGATCTATTATTTCACCACAGGTTCTAAACTGGAGGCAAAACACGGTGATATAACACCCACACTGAACACGGTGATATCACCCAAACTGATTCAACCCCGCTTTGTGTGGTTGACTGAGCTTGAAATAGTTTGCAAATTGTTTTGTGTCAGGGCCAGTGTTGTGTAAATATTTTCCTTCAGATCCATTGTTGCATGCAAAACTTGGGCCAAACAACGTAAATGTACAAATTTTTCGTTGGGAAATAGTTTTGGAGAAACCCCACTCCGGTGGTGACCTCGCGTCCAGTTTTTACCTTTTACTTACGCCGGCAAAAAAAACTGTTTCACAAAAATCCCGACAGAAAACATCGGGGGAAGTCCCAATAATTTCCATCTCCACCGCGTCATGTCTGTAAGTAACCGGTGGCGACCAGCGTGGGTTTGCCGACTCAACCATTCTCCCCTAACTCGATTTCAAGTCACAAACCCGCGTCGCGACGTTTGACAAAGGTTAATTGTTTCCTTCATTGTTCGGAATACAATCGTCCAGTGGTTGTTGCCGGGGATCGGAGACAGTTTGTCACCGCGATTTCGGGGCGCCCGCGAAAAGTTGCCGAATGTGGTTTCGCGTTTACACGAACTTTTGTTTGGTATTCCTGTGCGTGTGTTGCAAAAGCGCTTTAATGTTTTGACCATTTGTGCAGCAACAACATCTTTAAGACCACCAGTGTAGTAAAACTTGCGACAACATCTTAGCCGGGTTGTGACGTAACAGCTGCATCTGTTGGTTGGGACTTTTCCGGTCTATTACGGCGTTCTAATCGTAAACTTGTTTTGCAACGTCAGAGATCGCGTCACTTGCGACGTCACAGGTTATCACCCTTTCGGTGATTACCCCGGTATAGCAGCGGCGCCGAAACAAGCCAAAGATATTTTTAACGCGCAAATGACGCAATATGACACCGAGAATTGATTTGGTGAGAAACAGGATTATCGGGGAAGCCCCTGCTCTGAACCCAATGGAATGTTAGCTATGTGTTTTGATGTTATTGATCAATGGCGTGGGATATTGCACAGATATTACTCACATCTGCTCTCGCTGACGTTTTTTTCTCCGTATTTGCTCTGTTTTTAACTTGTTACTCTGGTTGTGGCCAACACCTGGTTGACACGTCATCTTTTGCGTCCGCTGCTGTTAATCACGTGAACCTGTCGGGGGTTCACCTAAAATCTAATCATGCCAAAATTTTGTTTCGAACTATAAGCAAACCAGCGTGACATTTCAAATATAACAATCCCCGCTACCAATAGCAACGTGTTGTTTCGTCGGATGATTTGCATATTGTTTCTATTCTCTGCTTTCTATTGTTTTCAACAAACCACTGGTGGCAGAATCATGTTCCCTCCCAACCCAACCTTGGTTGAGGAATGATTTTCAAACTGGTATTGAGAACAGTTCAATGATCAGTAAGTGGCGTTAGATTGGTTCCTACCAGACTGGACTAATATTTGCGTTTTGTTTTGGAAGCATGGGAACTGGGAAATAATTCATTCGTTTGATCTTGAGGAAATTTCCAAACATTGCCCGACATCGCGAATCGTTTTCGGAATTCGCGAAAATTTTCCAACAAAACGTCTTGAAATTGAAACTTATCCCAAAGTAAAACCGAATTCCAAAAAAGTCTTACATTGCTTGTTTAACATTTTAATCCACAACTAAAGATGAAATGTGAACAATGCGTGTGGGTGATGTAACAATGTGGAAAATAGTAATAAACACCCGGCTCATTACGTTTCGCGTTTTTATCTTCATCGGGTGATTGAATTTCAAACAAAGCTTGTCGCATATGTGGTATAACTGGCAGAAGGACAAAGGAACTTGTGCTTGATGTATTACTGTGTTACAACAATAGCTTGCCGGTGGCCACCACCAAAGTGCTTTGTGCGTCATTGCAAAAAAATTGTGAATGTCAGAGTTACAAAGATTTGGTCCAGTCAAAAGCTGCACAACAATTGGTGAAAATACTGAACTCCAAGTGGCGGCCAACGAAAATAATATGAAACCTATGTTAGTTGTATTAAACTTCACAGTTTTTCGCATTACGCATAATTCATTGTAAAAAAATAACAATTGCCTTTAAGGGAACACCTGTTAAACTTCAAAACGTTTCTGTGGGAAAATCCCTGCGTCAAAATTTGTTTTAGTTTCTTGGTTGTCTGGTTGTTTGTGTTCTTTCCTGCGTTTTTGTTTATAACGAGTGACGTAGACTTGTTGGTCACCCCGCTTTGTGTGACTCGACTTTTTACGACACGGGTTTGTATGACTCTGTGACTCGACTACATCATGGACTTGTTTACAACACAGCAGTGTTTGTATTCCCGCAAACTTCCTCAGTATGTTTTCCACCTCAATTCGTCATCACTCTGCTGTGCTGACTTCCTGCACGTAAGCATGTGTCACGTGACCATCACCATCAGGTGGTTCCCCTGGTTATAACTGGTGGGTACAAATTGGGCAGATTGACGTTGGTGTGAGTCACATGCAAATACCAGTGTTGCAATCTAAATACGTTGCTATGTTGGCAGTCTATTGCACTTTGTTTTTTGTTTTCCTTATTTGTATAGCGACGTTACCTTGTTCACTTTGGTCAGTTCTGCCTTATACGCTGTACTTGGTGCGCTTGCCACCCGGGTAAATCAGTTTTAATGTCAGAGTGTAAAAGACAAAATTGGGGCGAAACAACAATTAAATAAAAACACCTGTACCACAATATTTAAACAAACAAACATACCAACTTTGGCGGGTTTTGAAATAAACTTTATTGGACTGAAAATTATTATTGCTCCGAAGAAGCCCATCGTTCTGGTGGGCTTAACGTCAGCAAAATTACAAGTACTTTAACAAAAAAACTTTTGTGAAGTTTTACACCGGTTGAACGAAACAATTTTCGTTAAATTATGCAGTTTGTTCACTATTTTTCAATGTAATCTTACTTGCAATGGTAGCGGTGTTTTTCTGAACATGTAGCGTAATTTCAATGCAACATTTACAAGTTGTTGGTAAATCTGTGTCGAACTGTAAACTATCGAATGTTGATGTTGACCGTTGTAAGTGCTTAAAACTAAAAGCGGCGAATTTACACACCGCTGTGTCCATAGCAACTCTATCGTGCCGCCGTACGACCGGCAGACGGAAAAAGCTGGTTTAAAAACCTGGCTTGGTTCAAGTCTCTGCTGTTGCGTCCGCGGGCGGCACTATTCAAACATCGCACCTCGCCGCGAGCAGCTCGGTTTCAGTTCGCGGGGCCGCATTTGACCGACGAACCGTAGCTTGCACATTCCTTTTGCGAAACGACGTCGCTTGAGCCGAAATACACTTTCTTGATCTTGTAACTTAACTACCATAAGTTTAGGCAGTTGTTTCCTTTTGCATTTATTTAAATCACATGCTGTGCCTGATACAGAACGAGTAAAAGCTTTGTAAACTTTATCTTTTCGATACTTGTAGCTGCTTTAGTTGTTTTGTCATAAGTGGGCATTGTCGACTTGTATAATATCTAATTACATTTTTATTTTCTTCATTTTCAGACAGTTTGAATTAAGGTTTTTGCATTTTAATAACATCCATCGAAATGTTAAAATGGAAAAATTCCGACAAAGAGCATATTACGGATATGTTTCATTTGGAGTTTGGACAAATAACATTTGCAACAGCATAGATGGATAATCTTGTCATAATCTTTATAAAGACGAAAATCCGTGCGATGTATTCAATCAATCGATCAGCTTGCAATGTCGGNTTCTATTCTCTGCTTTCTATTGTTTTCAACAAACCACTGGTGGCAGAATCATGTTCCCTCCCAACCCAACCTTGGTTGAGGAGTGATTTTCAAACTGGTATGGAGAACAGTTCAATGATCAGTGGCGTTAGATTGGTTCCTACCAGACTGGACTAATATTTGCGTTTTTTCGAAGCATGGGAACTGGGAAATAATTCATTCGTTTGATCTTGAGGAAATTTCCAAACATTGCCCGACATCGCGAATCGTTTTCGGAATTTGCGAAAATTTTCCAAAAAAATACTTCTTGAAATTGAAACTTATCCCAAAGTACAACCGAATTCCAAAAAAGTCTTACATTGCTTGTTTAACATTTTAATCCACAACTAAAGATGAAATGTGAACAATGCGTATGGGTGATGCAACAATGTGGACAATAGTAATAAACACCCGGCTTATTACGTTTCGCGTTTTTATCTTCATCGGGTGATTGAATTTCAAACAAAGCTTGCCGCATATGTTGTATGATTGGCAGAAGGACAAAGGAACTTGTGCTTGATGTGTTATAGCTTGCCGGTGGCCACCACCAAAGCGCTTTGTGCGCCATTGCAAAGAAATTGTGAATGTCAGAGTTACAAAGATTTGGTTCATTTAAAAGCTGCACAACAATTGGTTAAAATACTCAACTCCAAGTGGCGGTTGACCTTCTGTGTTTTTTTCAGTTTTTCCCAACGAAGATAATATTAAACCTATGTTAGTTGTACTAAACTTCACATTTTTTCGCATTACGCATAATTCATTGTAAAAAAATAACAATTGCCTTTAAGGGAACACTTCTTACACTTCAAAACGTTTCTGTGGGAAAATCCCTACGTCAAAATTTGTTTTAGTTTCTTGGTTGTCCGGTTGTATGTGATCTTTCGTGCGTTTTTGTTTAAAGCGAGTGACGTAGACTTGTTGGTCACCCCGCTTTGTGTGACTCGACTTTTTACGACTCGGGTTTGTATGACTCTGTGACTCGACTACATCATGGACTTGTTTACAACACAGCAGTGTTTGTATTCCCGCAAACTTCCTCAATATGTTTTCCACCTCAATTCGTCATCACTCCTGTTGTGCTGACTTCCTGCACGTAAGCATGTGTCACGTGACCATCACCATCAGGTGGTTCCCCTGGTTATAACTGGTGGGTACAAATGTGAGTCACATGCAAATACCAGTGTTGCAATCTAAATACGTTGCTATGTTTCTATTGCACTTTGTTTTTTGTTTTTCCTTTTTTGTATAGCGACGTTACCTTGTTCACTTTGGTCAGTTCTGCTTTACACGCTGTACTTGGTGCGCTTGCCGCCCGGGTAAATCGGTTTTAGTGTCAGAGTGTAAAAGACAAAATTTGGGGCGAAACAACAATTAAATAAAACCACCTGTACCACAATATTTAAACAAACATACCAACTTTGGCGGGTTTTGAATAAAACTTTATTGGACTGAAAATTATTATTGCTCCGAAGAAGCCCATCGTTCTGGTGGGCGAAACTTCAGCAAAATTACAAGTACTTTAACTTAAAAACGAGTACTTTTGTGAAGTTTTACACTGGTTGAACGAAACAATTTTCGTTTAAATATGCAGTTTGTTCACTATTTTTCAATGTAATCTTACTTGCAATGGTAGCGGTGTTTTTCTGAACATGTAGCGTAATTTCAATGCAACATTTACAAGTTGTTGGTAAATCTGTGTCGAACTGTAAACTATCGAATGTTGATGTTGACCGTTGTAAGTGCTTTAAATTAAAAGCGGCGAATTTACACACCGCTGTGTCCATAGCTACTCTATCGTGCCGCCGTACGACCGGCAGACGGGAAAAGCTGATTTAAAAACCTGGCTTGGTTCAAGTCTCTGCTGTTGCGTCCGCGGGCGGCACTATTCAAACATCGCACCTCGCCGCGAGCAGCTCGGTTTCAGTTCGCGGGGCCGCATTTGACCGACGAACTGTAGCTTGCACATTCCTTTTGCGAAACGACTTCGCTTGAGCCGAAATATACTTTCTTGATTTTGTAACTTAACTACCATAAGTTTAGGCAGTACTTTCCTTTTGCATTTATTTAAATCACATGCTGTGCCTGATACAGAACGAGTAAAAGCTTTGTAAATTTTATTTTTTCGCTACTTGTAGCTGCTTTAGTGTTGTTTTCTCGTAAGTGGGCATTGTCGGCTTGTATAATATCTAATTACAATTTTATTTTCTTCATTTTCAGACAGTTTGAATTAAGGTTTTTGCATTTTAATAACATCCATCGAAATGTTAAAATGGAAAAATTCCGACGAAGAGTGAAGCAATATACGGACACGTTTCATTTGGAGTTTGGACAAATAATATTTGCAACAGCATAGATGGATAATCTTGGCATAATCTTTATAGAGACGAAAATCCGTGCGATGTTTTCAATCAATCGATCAGCTTGCAATGTCGGTCATGAAACAGAAATTGAACATTCCGAAGCAACAAAGTGGGATTTTTTTCCAACACCAGATTTTTCGGTACACTATAAACACAAACACACTTGAGGTGTTGTTAACATATTTAGCTGTGTCCATTTATATTTGCAGAACAAAGAAAGACAACATATCAACGCTAGTGTTCAACAACTACTTAATTAGAGATGGAAAGGTAAAAGAATAAGATTTTGATTTTCGTTTTGATGATTTTTGTCAGAAAAAGATTTTGCTTGTTAGACTTTTATGTTAAATGTAGCACGAAAGGTTGCTGATTTGACAAATATTGCTCGATTAATAAGTTTAAAATACCAAACTGTGTTTCATTGCGACATCGAAACTAGATTGTGTAGTTTTACTTTCGGTTCTTTTTCAACACACATCGCTATAGTTTGAGAAGATACAACATACAAGTCATCAGTCAGCTGCTCATTCCTAATAATAACAACAGCGTTTGGATACGTAATTACGTGGGATGAAAAATAACCAGATGAATCACGCCCACCCTATGTTGTAACAAAGGTGTTGTGAATATAAGCTGTGCAGTCGCTCAGTGCACCCACCAGTTTGTTGGTAAAACTACAAGCTTACTGTATTTTTATCGTTATTTGAACATAAAAAGAGGTATTTATTTTGTTTACAGTGGTGTTTTCTGTCGGTTGCACAACGGTCGGTGCGCGAAAGGGAATGAACCACATTTAGCTCGCGAAAAAGAAGGCGCGGAAGGGACATTTGCGCGCGGTATAAAGCGCAGTTGTGTTGCGCTTCTCGAGTTCTGTTCGTGCTGACGAATTTCTGAGCGGCGGAGCAAAGGCAAAATTTAGGATGAGGAAAGTTAACATAAAAGAGTGTTTCACTGAAGTTTGAGTCATTTTAGGTTGACCCCAGTGTGGATCTTAACTCTTAAACACTTCTTGAACTTAAACTTTATGCTTGGTATCTGTTAAAAAAACAATGTGGTGGGTAACAAAAGATATGAAGGTTTCAGAATACATTGCACAATAATTATGTTTTAACAAACTAGTTAAAAAAACATACATGAGTTATACACAAAACCAGGCCTGGTTTATAGATTAAAATCAACAATCTTAACAAAAAAATGCGTTAAAACAAGACTAAACTTGCCAAAAATAAAATTTACTGTGAATTAGGAATTATAGCATTAGTAAACTTGTTGATGTGGATTGGATAGTTTTAATTTTGGGCTTTAGCACACACACAAGATACGCGCGTCATGCGCTGCCAGTCGGCAGGCTGCGTGTGTGTGCGTGCGCGTTTACTTGCTAGCTGGCTGCCCTAAAACAGTGGTCGGCAAACTGTGGGCCCTATAATGCTTTTTAGTGGGCCGCGCAAACCTTACTTATGGGAGCTGAACCCTGACTCGTTCGCGAAGTCTGATCCATATGTAAACGTTGATTATTTAGCATGACAAATAATTGGCATGTAACAATCCATTGTGATGAAACACACACTAATTATTTGATGCAACAAAAATAATTGTTATGCAACAATAAATTGTGCTCGAACAGGCAACGTCTGAAACACATGAATAGCGAAGTAATCTGTACTCGATAAAAATTTGTTTGGTGAATTTAAACAGAGAAAAATGTGGTTTTATACACACTAAAGGTTTGGTAATGTTAGGACACATTTCAAAAAAAGAGAATTTGGGCCTTCGTAACAAAAGTATGCAGACCACTACCCTAAAGCATTATGGTAATTTGTTTGCGATTAATTAGTATATGTTTTTACACAAACTAAACATAACAAGATTGTTGGAATGCAGTTACTTGTTGACAATGAATTTTAATAAATTTTACCAAATTGGAAACATATTAAGTAATTCATTTGAGAAACAACAATGTACAACACTGAAAACCTAAATGCAGTCTCTAAAACAAATTTGTGCCTACAAAATGCCACCAAAAATCAATGGTCAAAAATTGTTGCCAAAAACAGTGTTTTCAATATGGGTATGTGTTAAAGTGTCAGAAACTCAACATATTGTGTTTTATTTACAGATGTGAAAAAACTTGTTATTTTGGGAAAAATGTTTTCATGCATGTACTACGTTTGTGCCTGATGATCAAATTGCTTCTGAAGACATCAAAATATTCGTTAGTTGTGATAAACACAAAAAGAAGAAGTGGTCTAAGTAAAATACCACAAAGCCAGCTAATATTTTTTTCCTGCGCTACAACGGCGACGCATTCCTCAACACAATTACTATGGAAAGAAATAATAACCATGGAAAGATAACCGAAAAACTCAAGTCCCCTGACCACAATCAGGGGCACAATTCAAATTTATGTCCAGATGGGATTGTTAACACCAAACAGAGAGACCCACCAGGTTCGTGTATGTTGGTTTGTTGCAAATTCCCAGTCATGTTAGACATTTGAATTTGCTGGTTTGTTTGTTTCATGTGACCTTGGCAACATCTAAGCTTGGTATTATACCCTTGTAACCTAGAAACGTATCACAATGGGATCGCTTGGGGGGTATTACCATAGAAACTGTATTGTTAGATTATCCACGTACAAACAGCTTGGTTTGTTCCTGGTACAAAGGACAGAGCTGCACCGTTCAGACATCAACCATTGGGTGTTTCCCCGGGTGGCTGAGCTCACAACTGATCCGGTTTAAACCGGTCTAGACTGGTTCCTGTTGTCTCGTTGCGTTCAGCTATTTATTGCGCCAAAGCGGAACTTGTAACAAATGCCAGCTTTGCATATTTGACGTTTTGCAATACCTGGTTGCACCAGAAACAAATTACCCACAAAACCGAGCAGCAGAAAAGCTTTTATGTGCATGTTCAAGCGAAAAACAGTTTTTGTGTTTTCACTTTGCCAGTGAAGCGTTTAGGGCTAAGTAGGGTTCGGCTGCCTAGGCATGTTCCCTAAATTCATGCACGACTGGAGTTTTAAGTCTTTTTGCCGAAATATTAGTAGCGCAAAAACCTTGCAAAATGAAAGTTTGTTAATTGCGCGAATACTTGAAGGGGGTTTCTGGGCACGCTTTGTTCGGTAAACCGCGACGATAGACTTAGACATTATGTTTACAGTAGACAAAGCTGTATGTTTTTCCGAATAAGCGTATTTTGTAATTTTAAACGAATTAAAAAACGATTATTGACGGCACAAAGCTAATTAAAATCCGTTTGGTATGTGCGAAATCCGTTAAACATTTGTGACTGTTGACAAAGTGGCGCAATAGGCGTGCATTGTTCCATCACAAAGTAAACTTGGCTGACTTGCAACTTTTATGGAACAAATATATCTGAACTTTACTCCCGCCAACTTTGTGGTTTCGCTGCGTTGGTCGGGTTGCGAAATTTGGCCATTTAATATGGGTCAAAGTTCGTCCACTTTCACTTCAGTGAGTGGTGCAACATCTCAAAAGGCTGAGGGTTTAATTCCCGGTTCGTGTTTTGTGAAAAAAGTTGCGTTTCTTCTACTTAGTTAATTAAAAAAAAAAAAGTTTTCTCGGCAAAGGAAACAATAAATAAAAGTTTTTAACCCGAAATTTACAAAATAGGAAACAATTTTGTTTAGATGCGTTTAACGAGGAGTACAAATTATATCCGCAGCTCATATGAAATTAAAACAAGTTTTCACTTTTCAGGCCAAAGAAGCGTTTACGTACTCCCTGGCGACACCGAGCGAGAGGTTTACCGTATGACGACATTCAAACAGTTTCCAACCCACGTTCCGGTTGACCCGGTTTTACTCGCTCGATCCGGGTTCCTGTATTCCGGTTTCAAAGACAGAGTTAAATGTTTCAGGTAAGTTGGCTGCTGAATCCGCTTTACGCAGTCAAGCGCAAAGAAATTTCAAACGTATGTACTGGCCCCGATTTCGTTCCGGTTGACTGCCTGAGTCTGGTTCGGGTTAAACCAGCTTGGGTGCTTGTTGAAACAAGCCTCGTGAACTTTGTTCCACTTTTACAGTTGCGGCATCTCAGTGGACAACTGGGTCGAGCGAGATGATCCAACATCGAAAGAATGGCATCTGCCCTCATGTGAGTTGGCAAATGGAACGGATGAGCGCAACGTACCCATATCAGCTTTCAACATCATGAAAAACTTGAAACTATCCAAACCATCTCTGCCCAGCGTTGATTCCGGCTTT
>QXVZ01018869.1:0-23030 GCA_008931825.1 Phallusia fumigata | reverse complement strand
GCATTCCACTCTTAGAAACAAATGGCACTCTTAACAATGTGCAGGTTGTTAAGGAATCTATTATTCCAGTGCCAGAAAAAAATGATTGTCAGAATAGTAAGTCTTGCCTAAGTCTCATGATTATTAGGTTTTGCTCATACAAATTCAACATTGCACAGGCAGGCAACTGGACTAGAACACCATTGTGGTTATTAGATGCATCCTCACCACAGAAAATTATAAACTTACTCTTATTAATTGTTTAGTTAAGTCATCGCAAATTGATTTATTATTTGGTGGTCCATTCCAATAAATACAAATTGAAGATCTTACAGCAAGTACTTAACTACCATACCTTGGTAAATCGATTTTGATATACAAGCTGAATTGTGCGGATTGATCTTCTTGGTCGTGAGAGTGATCATGATTGTGATCATGGTCACACATGATTAAAGTATTTAACGTATATATGAATCACCAAACTTAAAAAACAAATTCCATCTAGATGTCACAGCAATTATTTCTGTGAAAAACCTGGCTATCAATTACATAAACTATGTTTATCTGAGGTACAGTTACTAAAAGTAAAAAACATTATTTGTACAGTTATTATCAGGATCACAGAGTCAGAGGTATAATGTCCAACTCCTAGTATTTCTAGAATGCTGACTCTGAGTATTCCTAGGATGCTGACTCCTAGCATTATTAGGATTCAGACTCTGACTCATAGTATTCTCAGGAGTCTTGAGTCATATCTGTTCATTTAGATTGGTGGTCGGCAAACTTTTTTTACGAAGGCCCAAATTCTCCATTTAATCTTAACTGGAGGCCTACACAGCATAAAACGTTCCGTACAAACTATTAACTGAGACGTTACAAACTAATAACTGAGAAGTTTGTTTCATAAAATGCATTGAAAATGTCTCTTAGCACTAATCAATCTTTTTTTGGATAAAACCACATTATTAGTTGCTAAAATTCGCCAATTAAATTCATGTTGAGTACACTTTACTTTGCTATTCATCCTTGCCTGTTCCATCACAATTCATTTTGTTACATAACAATTATTTTTGTTGTGTCAAATAACTATTGTTTGTTTCACCACAAAGCATTCCTACATAACATTTTGTCATGTCACATCATTTACATGTGGTGCAATGGAGTACGACTCAAGTTTTGGCCCCACCATTGCAGCAGGATCCAGCTCCTAGACACCACGCGGCCCACTAAAAAGTACTAAGCAGCCCACAATTGGGCCGCGGCCCACAGTTTGCCGACCACTGATTTAGATGCTGAAAAAGCAATAATTTATTGAAAAATGACCTAAAAGCATTGCCAACACTTGCCAAAACTTTCTGTTCAAAAACAAAATTTAGCAGTATTTGTTGATTAGTAAAACAGCTACTTCACTACACTGTTTTTACCAAAATAGATTTTTCAGTACTGGTAAAGATAGTAAGTTTGTACATAAACAACCAGAAAACACAATATTTTATAGGTGCCTAACAATTGCTTTTCTTCTATTAGCCCCTTTTATTCTTAGGTTAAACCTATTGAGAAGGACACCATAAAACTTCAATTGAAAATTACCAAAAAATTTAGATGTGTCTCAAACCAAACACTATTACTCGTTAAAGACCGTAAAATATTTGCCGCCCCTCAAAAAATCGGCTGGCTACGGCACATGATGCACCAATCAACAAGTTTCTTCAACCACAACGCAACTTACGCATGCATTTATCTTGCCAGGTACCGGGTTTGAGGTGTGTAGTGCCGTCAGAGCTGCGGCACCTGTTTAACTGCCACTACAATGGAGGCGGGTAACACTAAGATCAGTGGATTGTAATAATTTAGTGACTCGCTGCCTGTCACTAATTAATGACAGGCTGTCACTGATTTGTGACGCGTGACACAGATTTAGTGACAGGTTGTCACTGATTAGTGACATTGTTAATAGTTGGCTGACACTTCGTCACCAAACAGTGACAGCGTGTCACCGTAGATAACTTACCAACAATGGCTATTTAACATGAGTTGAGTTTATTTCGCTCGGTGAAAGAAATAACAGGACCCAACATCCATGGTAACTTACATATGGCGTCATTAATTTATCAGTACATTAANTTTAGTGACAGGTTGTCACTGATTAGTGACATCGTTAATAGTTGGCTGACACTTCGTCACCAAACAGTGACAGCGTGTGACCGTAGATAACTTACCAACAATGGCTATTTAACATGAGTTGAGTTTATTTCGCTCGGTGAAAGAAATAATAGGACCCAACATCCATGGTAACTTACATATGACGTCATTAATTTATCAGTACATCAAATTTTAATTTTGAACTTTTGTTTGGTTCCAAACAACCTAATAATTTGTTGTAGCAAAAATTAAATGTTGCAAGTTGATTACAAAACATGTGAATATTAGATCACAAAGAGTGAAATGCTGTGTTTTTTACTAAGTGTAAAAAAAAACTAAGTCAAAAACACAGCATTGTGTTTTTTACTAAGCAAAAGTAAAAACTAAGTATATAACACAACATTTCACTCCTTGTGATCTAGTATTCACATGTTTTTTAATCAACTTGCAACATTTGGTATCACCAAATGAGTTCTATGTGCGTTTTGGGCAAAGAGCCTCCTTTTTCTTTGTTAATATGAGGGTCATTCCACTCATACAACATTCCTCTATTTGGAGAAAACGTACATCTGCATCTTTGCTCCCTACTTAAAGCAACCTTAAAGTACCAAATAGATGATGGAATTCTCAAAAACATGGAGGCAAATATTAGTAGCTATTGATTTGAAAACAAAATATATAATATTCCTACAAACAATTTGTGGTTTTGGATTCAAAATGTCCTGAAAAATGTAAATTTTTTCGTACTTTTGCTCGATTTGTGTGTTTCCTGGTTTTGATTAGATTGAAGGTGCATCGAGCACAGCACATTTTACCCAGAAACAACTTTAGAAACAAGTGGTATTTTTGTTTGTACAACCAGCAGTTTTATTAAAAACTAAACACATATCAGACTTGTACATTGAACATAAAATACGCAACAACGAGTGATCGTACATATATTTGACATACAAAATGTGTGGTAATTGGTAATGTCCAGTTATGCCTGACATTATTCTCAAATGATTATAGTTTTACCTCATAAAAAGTTTAAACTTGACGTTTTCGAATAACAGTGTATTAAAAATGCTTGATGCACAATTACCACATTGCATGCAGAAGGCATGTTGTGCAAAACTCAATCGTTTGGTGCATGTACAACAAACAAGCAAAGCACAGCATGGACTCAAACTTATTGTGTGCAACAAGTATACACATTGCCCTTTTTGTGTAATATTGTAGAATGTTTAGTGTGGCATGTATGTTTAACTACAGAGTGGGCATGATGTAACTCCCATTTTCTAGTTAAATTCGTGACACAGCTCTTGATTAAGTTTTTACAACCAATGGATTTGAATAAAACTTATCCTGAACTGTCACTTAAAACATGCATTGCATTTTGGCCTTGACACTAATTAACCTCAATTTTACATCCACAATTTTACAAGTTATGAGGAACAGAGCAAAAAAAAAAAACAAACACTTTTAACTGTTAAAAAACATTTTTAGAATGTTATCAAAAGATGAGTCCTGGGAACTGGAGTCCAAGTCTCCCTTTTCTTCAACAGAAGATATGCGCTGCATCATCGTCTTTGCAGCTTTTGGAATAATTGTCACAGAGACAAAAACCCGACTGTGGCGCTGTTTTGGCTTTTTTCCGAATGAACAGTTTACTTCAATGTTTGGACAAGGATGTCCTTCAATGAGAAATTGCCTCCAGTCATTCATGAAGCTTTTGTAGGAAAAGAGTACCATGTTTTGTCCATTGGTCATGTTCATTGGTTCCTTATCAGCATCAACATCTCCATATGAGGTAAAAGTAAAAATACGGGACTGACACAGTCGCTTGCCGTACAAGGTGTGTGTTTTGTCTGACTTAACAATCAGGCCTGGATGCATGTTCTTTAAAACTGTGTATAATGAGTTACCCGGTGGCACTTGGGAATCTGGTAGTTTAATTGGTGTACAGGAAAAGTCTTCAGTCATTTTTGAGTTTCCATTATGCTTTATATAGTCATGAGTGTTTCCATAGAAAATCCTGTAACCATGGCTCATGTCATCTAAGCTGTTGTCCAAAACATGCTTGGTTTCATACTTCACATGAAGTTCATATGCAAATAGCTCTTCAGCTAATCAAAGAAATGAGAAAAAGTGTTAGAAACCGTAATGCCAGCAATAATTAGAAAAACGTCTGACACTCAAATCAAAATAATTTTTATTGCAAAAAAATAGTTTGTTGTATGTTTTTATATTTGGTGGGCTTGGGAAAGTTGTATATGTCACTTTTATCACACTTCCACTGGCTACATGCTACGTACCTTAAGGTTGATGGCATTAAAAATACTTGTGAGATTATAAAATATATAAGATACAGACACATTAACTTACGCGGAATTTTTAACTCCAGAAGTACATCCACAATTGACGGTCCAGGGGTTCGCTTTGGATGGCGATGAACAACTGATTCTGCATCTGAGCAAAATTTTTCTTTTTCACCGACAGCTTGATTGGAGTTTTCTGTAAATAAACATATATTTTAACACACTATTGCATTCTGTCCCTTTAGAAAGGTAGACTTTAGGATGATGGTATTCACAGAAAAGACATAAAACCTCCTTAAGTTTAATTTTCTGACTCTTGTGCATCCTCTGTACAACTGGTATGTTTGCATAACTAGTCAGACGCAACTTAAACTTGATAATCGCTGTTGTCATCATTAGTGCATAATGACGAGAAGCTTGGAACAGTCACAACTCAACAAAAAATAAGCCTCGAGTGCTAAAAATTTGAGCAGTTATAATCAAGATGTTATTAAACGAGAATAGGCAAAAAAATTCGACAGACACTTCAACTTTTCATTGTAAGATTGTTTTTGAAGGAAGAAATATATAGGACTACTTGGATTTATTTATCCCATACTGTCTGTTTGGTGGAGTATCCAGATTCACAAAATTAAATAAATAATACGGCCCAGGCAGCAAAGCTGTTATGCAGGAAATAAATGATGAGAAAAAATCAGATCAGATGACCAAACACTAACTTGAAGAAATACCACTATTTATTAATCTGCTTTTTTTGGTTACTAACCCTAGCCAAAGATGTAATTATCATGTAACAATTCCTACTTCTACACTGTATTCTATGTAAATAGACAGTTATGTTTACAATGTTCTGTTTAGCAGTGGTTCTCTCATTGACTTGACAGATTTGTTCTTAAATTTTGTAAGTTGGTTAGCAATGTTTTTAAATTAAATGGCTGATATTTGCCATATCACAGAAACAACTAAACTTACCTTCAGCTATTTGAGCTGCGTCAAGAAGCATCTGAAACCCATGAACAGGTCCACCCGGGTTCGGTAAAGGAATTCTTATTAAATCATATTTGTACTTATCATCCTCTTCAGGTTGCTTCTTCTCATCAATACTTTGGGATATAGGCGGGAGGTAGTACAAAGGTGGGGCATTTGGGTCTTTTGAAATAACAGTGTCACTTTCAAGTTCTACAGAAATTGCCTCCACAAATGCACCTAGCTGTGGAGGTGTGGGCTCACTATCAGAAACTGTTGTTTTCCTTTTAAATTCTGTTGGAAGTATACTTTTTATGCTGGAAATAATTGGTATCGATTCTTCTGATACTTGAGACTTTTTGGTTTTCATGAATGTTTCTTTTGTTATTACAGTTTTGTGCAGTTGCAGTATGCCAGACATAGCTTCCACATTACAAATGTCATTTTTCTCTGAAATTTCTTTTACAGGTGGAGATTCTGTGGTGACAGAAATGTTTGTCTTTGAATTGCTGTCTTTTTCTTCAGAATCTTTTAATGTTTTACCATTATTTTGCATTTTGTCTTCCTTTTTCATCTTTTGAAGCTTTTGCTAAATTCAGTAAATGCATTAAAACCTAATATTACCACGCCAATTTTAGATTTGTGTGTAATAATAAGTTATGTTGACCATGTCATGCTTACACAAAATAGTTATGTTGACCATGTCATGCTTACACAAAATATGAGTGCCATTTTTTGTGTACGACATAACATGAATCAATTTTTACAAGGTAACACAAAAAGTAAAAGTAATGAGGATCGAACGGCCACTAAGCTAAAACAGCATTGACTGTCTTCCCTAGGGTTTGTGTTAGGCACATTCAGCAACTAAAATTGATGTCAAAATTTCATTTTGACCAAATTTTGCTTACTGTTGCTGTTTGATTATCTTCTCTCAGAGTTGTTGATTGACTTTTTTGCAAAGATTTTTTATTCTTCACTTCTGAAAATGCTGCAACAGGAAATCCAAGAAGGATTTTTCAAAACAAGTTAAATTATACATTAGTAAAGAAATTACCATTTTGATTTCTTCGTTTACGTTTCTTCGGTGGTTTTCTTGTTTTCATTTCCTCCTTCATCTGAAGTTTTTTCTCTGGACATACAATGAAGACATTATGTGCAAAATTTAGTTCGAATTTCGGACACACAAAACAATTTGAATAAATTCTTTAGCCTATTTGTATTTATGAGTTGTTATGTGGGTTTCAAAGGTCAACAATTGGAATTGTATTCAAATAAATTGTTAGTTGTATTTGTTTTGAAGTTTTCTTCAGGCTACCTATGCAAATGAATTGCAAGCAGTTCTTATAGTTGCCAAATCCCCTGATTGAGATGAATGTTTAAACAAAAAAGCAAAACACATTTAAAAAGCTCCCCAAGCATAATTCAGTGGTTAGAGTTGTTTGAAATCTGTTTAGCTACCAGAAGTTTTAGCAATTTACTTAAACGTAACAAATTTGCAAGTATAGTGTAAATGCTCCTAAATTTATGTGAGAATCTGTAATCATTAATACTTTTTTGATTTTATTAACGCCTATTCGAATGAATTCAGGGAATATACACAAATACTTTGTGTGATTTTAAGACAAAGTAGTTTTAGCTTCAACTATTTAATAAATGGTCACATGTATTCATGAATAGGTTATTTGAAAATCAGCATTGACTAATCGAATTGTAATCAAGCATTTTTGAACAAAAGCATAAAGTATTTAAATACTACCAAATACAAGTTGCCCCAAGTCTCTTACACATGTCTTAGTAGTATTTAGCAGAGTACATACCTTGAGCCTCATGTGGGTTTAACACTTTATAGACCTTGTAATTTCCAGTTTGCAAACCAAGTTGATGAGCATTAGGAACTTCTTCGATGACACCACACTTTCGAAGAATTGTGCGAAAGTTGCTTTTCATTTGACACAAACTAAGAGTTTCAACAGCATGTTTTCCTCTGTATGCAGCCCATGCCTGGAAAATTATTAACTTGTTAGTTGCACATAATTTATTTTCATTTTTTATTGTTGGTATCTGATATTTTTTCAAGTTTTTTGTGTCCAAATGTTTAAAATTGCAAAGCAAAACACAGCTTAAGCTTGAATTTATGTTTTTCTTGTTTTTTAGTTTTGGTTCCTTGTATTCTCGACACATGGTCTTGAAAACTAAGTGGATATTTTTAACTGACAATCGAAGTTTTCAAGAGCAAATGTTGAAAGTAGATGAACTTGCATGCGGCACTGCTATATGATTATCTTGCGTTTTTATATGACAAGTAATATAGAGGGTTTAGAATAATGTACGTCAATGCAATGAAACAAGTTATGTATTTTAGGAAAGAAGCTATTGGGCATGCTTTCACTGAGTATAACCTCAAGGAGCCACAAAACATATTACAAAGTTAGCCACAAAACATATTATACATTTTTAGCCATTAAAACACTCTCTGTCCAAATTTCTGTCCAAATGAGTCCTTAGGCATCTGATAAGTAAATAGTCAAGATTTTACCAATTATAGGCATCTTGCAGATTACATCCTGCTTGATTTTTTACTTCATCAAATATAACGCTACTACAAACTGAAAATTGGACCAAATAAATGAAATCTAACAATACTAAAACACTAACCTCCAGAACTCAGAAAACTGGAGAGAAGACAGATAGGTAAGCAAACTGTAAAGTTACTTGGTTTGCAGAGGCAAAAAAAACTATTGGCTTTGTGGGGGTTTGATACTGCAGTTTATTACAATATCCTGTTCAACATTGTGTAGAATTCTGTGGCAAAAGAGAACAAATGCCAGTGGGAAAATTTTCACAAACACAACCTAAAATCAGCTTAGGCTAATGTAATAAATATTGAAATAAAATGTTATTTTGTCAAACTTTTTGCTGCGTTCCTGAACTGCACATAGGTTCAGGTATGGTGACCTGGTTACATGGCAAAATTACAAATAATGCCTGCAAAACTGACCTTTTGGATGATTTCTAACAAAACTGTAAAGGAGTACATTTGCTGAATCCAACCAAATTATTTCTAACATCATGCCAATGAAAATTTTGATATCAAAACCATGATGCAAACCATGAACCCTTACCAACACAAATCAATAAGTTATCCTCTTGGTCCCACAAATAAAATAAACCATTCTTAAAGGTGTTAAGCGAGACGTTTACGTTAGGCTTTGGCAAAATGACCTTTTTTAAAGTTGTTTTGGTGATGCGGTGTAAACTTGACAACAATGTTTCACCTTTTGACAGACCAAATAAGAGCGTACATGCTACTGTATTGTAAAGTACTACTGTAAATGGGAGCAGGGTTAATGTAAAAAAACATTTTTTATGTAATATTAAAGTGTATGTTTTTTTAAATATACTTTGGTTATCACTACAAATCAGCTTTTACAAGATAATTGACAGCCCAGCAGCCCCAATCAATGTTTGTTTTTTGCGAGAAGCAAAAGTCTAATAGCAACTGTTGAGCTGCATCAGCATAAAACATGTTAATCACTTCCAAACCTTTCTTAGAATACAACTATTGTCTGACCCATATCATAATAAAAAAGATGAAAGTTGCACTGGTAATGTAGAAAATGTATTGAGGTCATTGCTGCGCAGTTACAAATTTACTTTAGCCAGCAAATGACTGCCTAGCCCCATACAAATTGGCTTAACAGATACAGAAAAGAAGCAAAACAATTGCATATTGGCCAGTGTTTTCAATTTTAAAGTTTTTCTTCCAAAAATAACAAATTATGTTTTCTTTGAAAAAGGTATCTTGATATGTGAAACTATATGATAAACACAAAACCCTAATTTACCTTGGAAGGCAATGTCCCAATTTCTAGACTTTGAGGTTTAATGATTCCTGCTTTAACCATGCACACTCAACAGAACATTTTACTTTTGTGAAAAAAAATGACTAGCAACATTCTATTTATCCAATAAATGTTTACCAAAAACACTGCACACAATACAAAAACTATATTTACCCTAAATATTTCATGATGCTCTTCCCAATGTGGATAAAACTTCTTAGTCCAGGGGATTTTAAATAAGCTCTTTTCCTCAATATCTAACCATTCAAGGTCAAGATATTTTCCGCTGGAGATTTGCTGAATCAACCATGGGCAAAATTGAAGATGTAAGGGTTTAAATTCAGAATTGTGCTCTTGTTCTTCCTCTTCATCTGATTCATCAGGTTTTGCACTTCCCACTTCCACAATGCATGATATTGTTTCTGTAGCCATTTTTTGTAGTTAACACTGTTAATACGTGAAACAAATAGGATTTAACCTATAGAATGTGGCTGAACAAGGAATAGAGGATAGATATAGACTTTCTGAATATTCTGCTAAATGTCCATGCTTCCTGAATATAGTGTACGTTTTGCAACTTTGCAAAACCAACTTGTCACATTTAATAAAGCCGTTTTATTTACATTGGTGAATGTTCCCATTTTTCCTTAGGTATGTACTTTAGTTGGTCATTTGATCAGGCACTGCTGATTACTTCTCAAATAACAACATTTTTTAACAATCTTAACAACCTCATATTATCTTGTTACTGTTAGGCCAAGCAAATGCATTTAAGGCTCGTTATTCATCTGAACCGTGTTAAGCCTTCTTAAAAAAGTCCTTACAATAGCGGCTTTATGTTTAAGGTGAGCACCAGCTGCTTTGTGCGCCATTGCATCAGAGTTATCTCATACACACTTCAATTCAGTAGCTAAAATTGCTTTAGCTCTTATACAATGATAACTATGCAACAACAGTAATGACATATCACAACAAAAATGGTAAATGTTGGCACCAACATGAAGAAATGCACAGCTTAATGGTGTGAAAATGCCTTATATTACAAAGAAGTTGATTCTGTGGTTGTGAGTAGCAGCAAAGCAATTCAAAGCCACATTCCTAGCCCCCGTTTATCAGTTTCATGTTTTTTGTTACATTTTGGGAGACTGTATCTATTGTTTCAAACTGATAAAAACTTGTATGTTAGAGTGTTTTTATAAGAGTATGTTAGAGTGTTAAGTTTTTCTTAAATATCAGTTTCTAACATATAATTTGCACTTTTGCTTGTGTCAATGTCATGACCACCATTCAACAAGCTTTATGAAAAATAGGAGATATTGGAGTGTATGTCCAGTAGGCGAATTTAGGTTTGTTAAAAACTAAAACGAGCTAAGGTTTGTCAAAAAAAAAATTAAAATCACTTTAACATCATTTTTGTACCAGCCAAACAATAATACTCTACCAAACAATAGTTGAATTCTCACAAAACTATTTTAAACCAAGCAAGCTATGCATAAGTTCCTTGTTAAAAAATCTACTTGGGTGTATTGTTATAATGTTATCTTGGCACAAAAACATCTGGGTACTTAACAATAAAACATGGTTTTTATGCAATGCGTTACAAAATTTAACGTAAAATTACCACAAACAACTTGGTGAAAGAGGTTAGGTGCTAATTAAATAACCTAGTTTTGTAGTTTTAATACCCATTTACTACCATCAGCAGTTTAGGACATGTATTTATTAATGTCAGAACACTTTTTTTGTTGGATATTACACTATTTTAGAACATTGCCCACTAACAAATGATAAAAACAAAACAAATCACTTTACCAAACGCATATATTTATCTAAAAATGCCGTCAAGGCGGCCAACAAAAATCTGACTGAAATTGTCGACCATGTTTACATCCTTCAAAACGAAAAAATCTTCCTTCTAGATTGTTTTTACCGCTACCAAAAACAAAAACAATTTGAAAAATCTGGCAGCAAAGAAAACGTCATTTTATCTGTCAATTTTCAAACCAGCCCCAAAAAATTTACCCGACTGACACCTTTTCCATTTTGGGGCATTCCCTACTTGTAGTAATGTAGGCTTTCTCTGGCGGGCGTTGGTGATTGGTCGAAACGAACAACGTCGACCAAATTTTTACAAAATGTTTTTTTAAAGGATACATAAAAAAACACAAGTTTTGTGTGGTTTCTGTTGAATTTTTTTGGTAAAGAGGTGTGATTGGTTCTATGTTTTCAACAAGTGACCTATTTGCGAGTTCGTTACATGTGTCAGTGACACCCGAAAGGGGTCACTTAAAGAGTGACAACTGTCACCAAAAACAGTGTCAGTCATGAATATCAAAACATGTAAATGTGTAGCCGTGTAGCCAGAGGCCATTGACAAAATCCCTACAAAACGTCTAAGTTGTAGTTGGTTACCCCTGAAAACATCTATTAGTGGTACATTTAGGTTACCCTCAGAAACATTTAGACACCAGAAAAAGTTTAAGCTGGCTGTACGACTTTTGAACGGTATTCTGTTAGCCAATTTGTCGAGACTGAATGATACGTTGGGTAGCTGTGGATGTATAAATACAACTACAGTTTGTAAGTGAATTGCTTAAAGCACGCCTCTATTTACAGTGCCTTTGGCATCAAAGAACGTTGCAGGTTTTCTTCATCAAATTCTGTTCAATTTAAGCAACCATATACCTCTTTTTTGCACAAATCACTTTGTAGCTGTTTGACTATGCCGATTCTGTGTATTAGGTACAGTTAAAACATACAATTGGTAACCAGTTTCCGAAGCCCATTGTAAACACTACTGTACTCAAGCCCACATGTTTTGTTGGAAACTTGTAATAAATTGAGAATCGTGCTAAACACTAGTTTATCCAACAATAAACTAAAACTGGACCTTCAAATATTTGCTTTTATTCCACACCCTTCTTACATACAGATTTTGTTATTCAGTTTACCAAACAATTTGATGCATAAACATGATTACGTTCATTCAGAAATAAAATAGTTTGTTGAAAAGTAATTGTGGTACAAGAAGTTATTAGGAAACACTGTTTTCCCATGCTTCATCTGTGAATTCAGTTTTAACCAGAAGATGCTTTTTATCATTGGATGAAGTGTCGTCTTGCTTTTCTATATTCTGTACATTTAAATGTAATTTTCACCATTTAATTTTGTAAATAAGTATTTGAAGCAAAACCAAATTCCCAGTTGATTTTAATAAACATGTCTCTAGAACGAAAGTAATACTTTTTCAACCTCAATTAAAGCTAAATTGCAAAACATGTACCTGTATTCCACAATTGTGAACTAACACAACAATTAGTAATGACTGCACAGAAATTTCTGTANCAGTGTCAGTCATGAATATCAAAACATGTAAACAGCGGCATTGGTGTAACCAGAGGCCATAGCCTTCCCCCTCCAAAATCTCTAAGCTGTACTTTAAGTTGGTTACCCCTGAAAACATCTATTAGTGGTACATTTAGGTTACCCTCAGAAACATTTGGCCACCAGAAAAAGTTTAAGTTGGCTGTACGACTTTTGAACAGTATTCTGTCAGCCAATTTGTCATGACTGAATGATAGCCGTGGATGTATAAATACAACTACAGTTTGTAAGTGAATTGCTTAAAGCACGCCTCTATTTACTGTGCCTTTGGCACCAAAGAACTTTGCAGGCTTTCTTCATCAAATTCTGTTCAATTTAAGCAACCATACACCTCTTTTTTTGCACAACACAATTTGTAGCTTTTTGACTATGCCGATTCTGTGTACTAGGTACAGTTAAAACATACAATTGGTAACCAGTTTCCGAAGCCCGTTGTGAACACTACTGTACTCAAGCCCGCATGTTTTGCTGGAAACTTGTAATAAATTGAGAATCGTGCTAAACACTAGTTTATCCAACAATAAACTAAAACTGGACCTTCAAATACTTGCTTTTATTCCACACCCTTCTCACATACAGATTTTGTTGTTCAGTTTACCAAACAATTTGATGCATAAATATGATTACGTTCATTCAGAAATAAAATAGTTTGTTGAAAAGTAATTGTGGTACAAGAAGTTATTAGGAAACACTGTTTTCCCATGCTCCATCTGTGAATTCAGTTTTAACCAGAAGATGCTTTTTATCATTGGATGAAGTGTCGTCTTGCTTATCTATATTCTGTACATTTAAATGTAATTTTCACCATTTAATTTTGTAAATAAGTATTTGAAGCAAAACCAAATTCCCAGTTGATTTTAATGTCTCTAGAACAAAAGTAATTTTTTTACAACCTCAATAAAAAGCTAAATTGCAAAACATGTATTCCACAATTGTGAACTCTACAATTAGTAATGACTGCACAGAAATTTCTGCATAATGTTACTTCTTCATACCATTTCTATTGACATTCCACAACTTTTAATGTGTGTTTGATATGCACAGTCATCATAAAATGCTGAATTGCAATTTTGACAAAACATCCATGTAGTTGACTTGATGTCACCCTGAAAAGGTTCAGGATCTATATCATGAATATCTTGGAACTATAAAAATAGGTTTGGATATGTTGGAGAAATGGTAAAATCAATACACAAAACCGAAAATATAAGCACCTTTTCAACATCCTCCTGAGTATCTATGTACCCTTTTAGAAATATTCCTTCCAGTTTGTGATGAAGGTTTGCCATAACCTCCTGAAGACATATTTTAAAAAACCGAAAAATATGCGTTTTTAAGTAGAAATTAGGGTTTTAGGGCACAAACAGTTTAGTGGAAAAGTCAGATTAGTTAAATTAAACACAATTTTTTTACCTGCTTTTCTTGTCCAGACAATGGTTTTTCCCTCCGGATTAATGTATACCCTGTGTGTCCAGTGATTTTTTGATGTTTAAATAGTTGAGATGGGCACACAGACAAAAACTTGCACTGCGAACAGCTAAAGTGGAATTTTTGTTTTTGAAAAAAACATAAAATCAAGTAAGAAATGTTCATAACAAAGTTAAGGAAAAAAGGCTAGCACATCAAATCCATTATTTCATTAAACTGACCGGTATGGGAAATCACCAACATGTTGCCTGGCATGATACGATATTTCATTCACAGTACTTGTGAATTTGCACAACATGCATGAAGCAATAACGGAACCAAAGGCACTTTTCGAGACGGTAAATGGGCGGTAATGCTGTGGAACAATTCCAGTGTATTTGTTGGGTAATGGCTGTAATTCAGAACCTTCTACTGTTTTCAGTGTTGGAGATGCATTGGACTGTGAATATATGATACAAAACAATTCAAAAAATTAAAAACAAATTTTTACTATGGGGTCAAACGAATTAATAGAAATAAAAACAATAAATGTCCCCTTGGAAGGAAAACTACTCATAGAAGTATTTTAGTCTATAACATAATTTCGGCACAAATTTATTTGGTCATAAAGGTATACCATTTGGCTCTGGTATACAACACTGCTTTAAATGTGCTGCCTTTAGTGACAGTTTGCAACTATTCAGGTTTTACAGTTGATGTTGTCTAGTTGCATTGTATTTACACAAAACATCTCTATAGACAATCCCTTGTGACGATTATCTGCATCAAGCAAATATATTGTTTGCAGGAAATGCCCAACAAGGCACAAACATTCTTTGTTATGATAAATGGGTCAAACGAAAGTCTGTGCCATCATACAACATAGCACATTTTCAACCATTACTACAGGATTGGTGTTTGATCTGATATCACCAAAGTATCAGACAAGTACCAGTACAGTACGCAGCAATGGGTATCAATACTGATGCATTACTACCGGGGCATCCCCACTGATAATCAGGTTTTTAATAAACAATATCAGTAAACAATTCGCTTTTGTGTAGACAGTTAACTACAGGGTTATTTAGGGCATTAAAGTGTGTATTTATAGTTTTTCTAAAAAATAATTTTCCTACACATTTTGTGTTATATTATCATTTCTACAAGCTTTATCTGACTTATCTGACAAAACATATCTGACTATTTTGAGTAGGGATGTCTGACACAATATTTTGGTGTAATGAGCAAGACTGATGGCTTGTTAGCCAGGGGTTTTATTGGTTAAAAATAATTGTCATCAAGCCATATTTGCAACATACCTTTTCTTTTACACAAACTTGCATCAAGACATGCTGGTACATATCACAAGGTGATTGAAATTGAAATTTGCAATAGGCACAAGTATAATCAAAATACTGGCAATGTTTCCAGCAGTTTTCTAGTATTTGTTTCTTGTTGGAAAATTTTTCTTGGCAAAGGTAACATTTCCAAACTTGGTCTTTGCTGATTGCATCATATGTCTATAAACCAAAAACAGTTAGTATGATTTTTAGATAGTTACTGAATTGTTCTTACCGGTTTAAATGATTGGTACAAGTAATGGATAAAATCTTCTCTGTTGCCTAAAACTAAAGAAAGAAGGATTGTGTGAAATTGTGTTTGTTAATGCTTTTGGAAACTGGTAATTATATAGGTGATGGTCAACTATTGAATGAAATTACTTACATATAATATTATCTTCAACATGGGACTGTTCAGCCAAATCACTGCAAAAAAGATACAAATAGAGATCACTTAAAAAAAATTTTGTATAAATTTTAGGACATGATACCTTTACTTTCATATTCAATAAGAATGTATAATAGCTGCCTATTCTGGAATAAATGTTTAAATCCAGAATATTAAATCCAAGTCTTTTATTAATTTTTCGCGTGTGACACACATAATTGCAAGTAACAAACCAACAATAAATTACTTTTCATTCAACCTTGAAAAGTACCCATGCCTTCTATTAAAGGCCCTGGAACCAAAAATGATTTCCCAATAAATGTTTACACAACATGAGATGTGCCATCATTACAGTTACATGCGAAGGTTTTAAAAATGAAATTGAAAGGCCCAGCCAGTAAAGCCACTATTATTTTCAACCCTGACACCACACAAATTAACCACTAAAACATTTGCATGATAAGTTGCATCTCAACTTTTGCTTAAGCTGTGAAAAATCAAACTTGTTGTTATTTTTTATTGTCACATTGAACATGTACCTGAGCATTGGCTAAAAAAAAGTCAAGGTGCTGTTGCACTGTCCATTATGTCAACACAAAGTGCAAACAAATTGTGCACGCTCATTTAGACATCATTTTTGATGAAATAATATCAGTTTCAATTACCCGATGTAAAACTAGCAGATATGGATTCCTATATTTGGGGAGCATAAAGCTGGTGAACTGAACCCAAACTCCCCAAGTGCATTTCAATGCTTGTAATGTACAAACTATCAAAAAATGTCCTGGCCCATTTGCTACAATAAAAGCAGTGGTAAAACGGTTTTTTACCAAAAGGTGGAAACAAACAAGCAAAAAATAAAAAACAGAGTGATGGATATATAACAAGGATGCATTGGTTAAAAGTCATGTCTGGCTCAGTCTGGTAGTATTTTCATTTAGTGTAGTAAACAATGAATATACAATTTTTAAACCAATATAGGTACCTTTGGGTGCCCAAGGAGACTGTTTCAGGCCGTAAAGCTTTTACCTCTTGAAGAATTGCTGGAAGATAGCAGCTTGTCATTTGAATGGCAATTGATGGGTATAATACAAATTACATACCATTGACATGGGATTCATTTTGGTCAGTGGAAAACATTAACTCCTCTAGAGCAGCAGCTCTTGAAGTCAAATTGCTATTTGTTATAAATTCATCCAACTTATTTAGTTGGTTTTGTAACTCTTGAGTGTTGTCTTTCTTTGTAGGAACACCTGTGGCAGTTACAATTTATTAACGAACAAAACATATTAGCACCATGTTATCAAATAACTTACCCAACAAAACACATTTGGTCTGTGACTCAATAAACTTATACTTAAAGAAAAGGGTTGCAGCCCTAAAAACAAAGTAAATTAAAACTGGCATTCTCCATGTTACAATTACACACACATTACAACCCCTTAAATGATATTTTCCACATTTAATCTTTTCTAGTTTACAATTGATACATATTTAATACCTGCATCACATTGGGTCCCTACTTTCCTTGGTTTTATTGCAACAGAATTGTTTTTGCCAGCATAAACATATGGGTCCTCACACACTTACAACTGCTAATTGAGAGCAGTGTTGATATGGCTTTGTTGGTTTTGAATTCAGACAAAAATTTGAAACAAGGGTATAAATACATTTGCTGAATTGAACCAAATAACTTCTAACATTATGCCAATGATGTCAAAATCATGGGTTAGACAGGCCTGTCCAACCTTTTAAATGTTTCGGGCCATTTTTTTAATAAGGAAAGTTACTTTGCAATAACTGGTAGTCACTAGTTGCTATGCAGTGTTGTATAACATGCGAGTCACCAGTTGCTATGCAGTCTTGCCAACTAATATGCATTATACAAAATTGTAAAACAACTGGTATAATACTGGTATATTTTGATGGCAAATAACTTCTATAAACATGTTAGAAAATTTTATACCTCTACTTACAAATGCAATATATCCCAGGTTACTTAAAACAAGATCAAGGGCTGCATGCAGCCCATAAGCCTTATTGCCACACAAGTAGATTAGATCATTTCTAGCTGTGTTGTAGCAACCTATGTGCAACAGCTAACTGAAACTCGCAAAGACAGTTTTCAACATGGTTTTAGATATGCATTATAAATTTAAATTAAAATCAATGTTTTACCATTTGATAAACCAAATATCAGTTCCCATGAAACACTATTGTAAATTTTACTTCACATCTCGTTTGTCAAAAGTTAAACAACTATCCAGGATTCCTCAGTAAACATCTGGTTCATGGGAAAAACTTCTATATTTCAACTTATAATAAGTGACTTAATATTTCTAACCTAGTCCGATAGAACCCAACAAAAACTCCAAAAAGGCATTTTAATGCTTGTTGTGTGCAAACTATCAAAATGTTGTTGGAGCACAACTTCAGATGTCTATCTATCTTGTTTGAAGTATACAAAAATTTGGACGACTCTTTCTTAAACAAGCCAGTAGTAGACAAGAAAGAAAACTAATGGTCTTCTGTGTAAGGGAACCATAATTAAACTATGTCAAATAGGTTATTCAACCAAAAAAATACTTTTTCAGCAAATCATCAAGGCATTGTGTAAGAGAGCCATGCATAGACAATTTTTCAAGAAAGCGTTTCGCAACATTTGGTGGTGCACATCCAAATTCTACAGGCATTAAGTCTGTGAAAAAATAAATCCAGTGAAAACAAATAGTTTTTACAGAACATCACAAATTATTTTCAAACAATATGCATGTTCTTTAAACATAAAGTAATGTTATTGGAGCAACAGTTTGATGCAATAAAACTTTTTGCCATATCTGCAATTTAAACAAAAAAACATACCATTGCTGATGTCTGCTGGAGAAGAAAAAACTGGATTTGATGTGGATGGAGTTGCAACAGAACAAGCTAACATAAAATAATAACATATGTTCATTTTCAGTAATATATTGGATTGTATCAAAACAAATCTCATCAATATACTTAGGTACACAATTCACGGTTTTCCCTATTCTCAATAGGAAGATACAAGCCAGTACGTGTGTAAAACATATTCTACGTTTCAACAAACGCTGCTGTCATCATTAGGAATGACTCCACATATATCGGCCAAACGCGACGCAATCTACGCACACATGTTACTGAACATGCCAAAGACCATAATAAATCAATGGTGTGCGCACATATTCAATCCAACCCCAACCACACAGTAAATTTTAAAGAACCTGAAGTATTGGGTACCACCAACCACAGGTACAAGCTGATGATCTTGGAGTCAATATACAACAGTTCAAACCCCAGTTAAATATAGAACAAGATTCCACGCCATTGTTTTTATTTAATGTTTAAACGCGTGGCGGCTACAGCGTGATCTATTTGTAATTTCTGGACTTCTCCTTGTTGACATGTTTTATTGCGTACCCTGATGGATGTTCTTATCAGTTGGTTTTATCGTTTTTACCAGTTGTTATGCCCCCCCCCCCCCCTTTTTTTTCTTTTTTCTTTTACCGTGACATGTAACTTTACGCCACTTTTCCAAATCATTCCTGATGATGACAGCAGTGTTTGTCGAAACGTAGAATATGTTTTACACACAAGTGCTGGCTTGTATCTTCCTATTGGGAAATTTCATCAAAATTTTTACCATTTCGGTATATCTCAAATTTTGCAATACAGTTGGCTGCATAAATTTAATTCCATTATCCAGGTGTATTACAGTCATTATCGCATTATGGCCTAGTTAAAATTTTTTGCCCAACTACAAAACAAAACTTGCCAGCATTTGATGTTATAACCTTGTTAGTTAGAAGTGTATTCCACTTTTAATAGTTTCTCAGGCATTAGTGACAGGCAAAGTTACGCTGCCAAAATGTCTGCGAACTTAGTGGAATGAGGGCTGTAGCTCAACAGCTAACTCATTAGGAGTACAACACATTCAGGCATTGTTTTGCCATAATACATACTAACATATCACCATAAAATAAACGCAACCATTTAACTCACTGGAAATTTGTATACTGCTTGCAGCATTGTCAGCAGTGTTCTGCAAAAAAAATATTGTTTAGTTGCAACAACAAATTTATGCCAAGAAACAGCATCACTTTGGCCAAACTACATAGATTTAACACACTAAGCTTAACAATAAACAACACGACCCCCTTTAATAGAACCAGCCAGCTAGATTAGTCTGCATTTGTTACCACCCTAATACACAGATGCGTATAACTTGTCGTTTACTTGAAACCTGCATAACTAGATTAGGAAAACAGTAAACAGGAAATGCCCTGTTTATTGCCAATCTCTAAAACAGGGGTCAGCATAACATTCAGTTGTAGGCCTTTCCAGGCTGTGGACACAACTATTTATCAGGTAATCAGTATTATCTTTTAATCAATTATTTATGAGTGATCTTACAAACAAAGGGTCAGCTAGAACCACAAGTGGTTATGTAAAGGCTGACCCTAAGTAGGCTGGTTGCAAAGGGGCTCCAGGGTTATCAGGTCAAATAATTTTGCATGCTGGGGTGCATTTGGATCTTGGGTAGGTTACCGATCCCTGCTTCAAAGAATATTTGCTAGAAATTCACCCACTTTGTTTGGTTGAGACATGACACTTGTAAGAACTTGTCTGTTAAGTGCCAGGACTTCTGCAATGATGTTGGAAGGTGCAGCTGTTTGTGGACAAATTTTTGTAAGTTTATTGGACTGTGTCTCAATATTTCTGCACCACATGCCTCCACTTTCCGCCATCTGCAAAAACTATTTGTTTAGATTTTAAAGCACTACCTGGTGCTCACAGGTCTCTGAACTGAGTTACTAACATTTTTAACTAACTTTAAAGTAAATTACTAGCAACTAGAAAACAGCATTTGTCATAAGCATGCCCCTGTTTCAACACACCTTGCAAATGTCAAGATACAATAGCTAGTTATTCTAAAACAGTTTTTTCAGTTTGTGATATGTGTAGTTTTGTACAAACGGGCAAACCCTATTTTGTCTCCGGTTGACTGCATGACTAAATAACACATTAATAAAAGATAACTGGTGCTGATATTAACAGATGTAAATTTTCAAACAGGTGCTGACATCAAGATTGTTGCATTATCTGATGGAGTCTAATCATGTTATATCAAAAAACAAAATATGGAGCAAAACAACAACTGCTTGTTTGTGCTAAATTGCCATAAAAATGTCAAATGAATTTTGCATGTAACAACATGCATGGCATCAGCTGCAACCAAATCCACAATCTACTGTCTCATATGTTTTATCTTGTGTTTTCATCATTGGGAGTTTGACCATACCGAAGGTAATGGTGTATTTAATCACTGTGATTGGGGATTTCCCCCAGTTAAAATACCCGACCGCATCCTATAATTTTTGGATACTACTCTGATACAGACCAAATGTCAATGTAATGTAGGCCTTCACAAATTTTACTACTGCCTGCTTTGCCTAATTTGACTGTGCATTTCTTAAAGCAAACTAAATTCAACAAGGCTTTTTTAAATTGTACCAAATTATAAATATTGAACAGAACATGCCTTTCTTTTCATTGCCCACTTGCCAATTACAGGCTCATCAACAGGTGTCTCAACATATTGAATGGAGAAGAAGCGACTGGTTTTGGGGGAAAGGTATTCACCACACAAATGGCAGGCAGAAGTACAAAGTTTACAGTTGTCAGCATGTTCTGTAAAAATATGCATACATGCATGTAGCTAAAGCAAATGGAAATAGAGTTGTACTTAAATAAATTTAAATGCCACTAAAATCCCAAAAATACAAGAAAAATAGTCAAAGGCTAAATTTAAAAAAAAAAAATTTTTTTCCAAAACCCAAAAACTGCCAAATATGGCCTGTGTGCATCACATCGCAATACTATTGATTGTATGAGTTTGGTAAACTTAAGTAAAAACCAGAATGCAAACCATGTTTGGAAAAGACAGTTGCAATACTTCAACCATGAGAAAAACCAACACTGTTCTAAACATGTGTTTAATAAATGCATTACATTGGGTCAATAGCGTTTTGGTGCTGCTTGGGTCATAAACTTGTTATCACTTCTCCTCTCATGTCATTTGCTTTGTGGCAGAACAGTCAGTATTTAAATACATATTTGGAATTAAAAGGATAAAAAACTTGCCTAATCAGGGTGCAATTTTTTTGACAACCAATAAGACGCACCCTTTTGTTTTCATTTTAAATTGAAGTTCATTTGGATTGGTATTTCTAAACTAAAGGCTGTCTACAATAAATATTTAGGTTAAAAAAGAAAAATATGACTGAATCCAACCAAAATTCATAAATTACTTTTGCATACTTTGCATTGTACCAACTATCAAAATACAAAAATATTTCTGTTTTTATTAAATTAAGGTTTAAATGACTAAATGAAAATGAAAATTTTCTTTGACTATATGAAAGAAACAAACTGCCAATAGACAGAAAAAAACAGATTGGAAAAAATATGTGATTGCAAATATACCCATAATAAGAACTTTTCACTTACCAGGATATTTGACTAATGCATCAAGGCATAAACATTTCTGAGAAAATGCTAGGGGTGTGTGCTTGTTCCTTTCACAGACATGGCTAGACTGCAATAAAACAAGACCTAACATTAAATACTACAGATGCCAATAATTTTTATATTTGTTGCACTGAGGATTTTTTTAAAATTGTTGTAAGCCGACAAAAAAACATCACATGTCTAATGGATATGCAGTATGTTAAAACTACACCGAACTTCAAATTAAACTAAAGACAAGCAAATGCATGAAGAAAACCAGAAGGGCGACATTCTCCATATTGCTACTGCATATACACTATAAATGAAGACCCAATAAATGATTCTTTCCACATATACCATTCTTATTTGCAATGGACAAGTATTCAATACCAGCATTACTTTGGGTCCCAGCGAGCCCTGTTATTGCAATACACTGCCTTTAACAGCAGAATTAGCAAATGCATTTTGGTTTTCACTCTGAAACAGCTTGATTTTCACAAACTTAATGACTGCCAGCAGCCCACTATCACATGTTATAGGTGTTCAGTCTGTTATCAATCAACAGCTGGGCTGCGTCCACAGCAAAACATGGCAATCACTCCCTAAGTGCTGCGTACCAACCTGTATTTAGATACAGCAGGGAAGCAGCAGGATCAGTAACAAAAATGAATGAATAAAACATGGTGCCCTGTCTTCCATCATAATTAGTGACATCTCGAATAAATGTCTGTTTATATCTAAGGTAACA
>QXVZ01018868.1:0-17823 GCA_008931825.1 Phallusia fumigata | reverse complement strand
ATGACCTTACTCCACGTCTTCTTATTGTGGTTTGTTTGAAGGCATTTTAAGTTTGGCTGTGTGAATTTATTGTTGGAGTAACGTTTGATAAAGCGGGCCAGAATCCATTGTTTTGCCCCGTGCCCTATGTTAAAGGTTTTGGCAAGGTCGAAACGGAACCTCAACATAATAACTTCTTACGAAAGGTGTTTTTGGCCAGCAAACAGTCGGTAAAGGTTGCATCAGCCAAGCGTGTGTTTTTTTGCAATCTGGTATTTGTTGGGCACTGTACCTTACGAAGTTTTCCTTTGCTTTGCGTCGTATTTATTATCATCCTTTGTACTCGCGATTTGCCGATGACGAAACAAGACCGTATCTTTGGGTCGTTTGAGGTGTTTCCTGTGTAATATTACCAATATCCACTGATGTTTGGTTGTTGTGTCCAAAACTTCGGCTAAATGTTATGTTAGGCAAAAAGAGAAAGGACGCCGCTAGAACCAAATACAAATTGACATTTCGAGTGTACAAAACCAACACTTGAAACCTAAAAAACAAAAATTTAGGTTGCTACGTAGGTAAGTTCCAAAATTTACCCTCGAACTAATTCTGTCGCCTCGTTTTAAAGTTACAGAGTTCTACAAGTGTTCTATGGTCGCATTACGCAAAAACAATTTCAGTCATCAGCCTGTTTCATTTGTATTTACTATTGCATACCGGTGATGAAAGCTATGAAGTAAAAAAAATATTCTCGCGTGAAAAGGAACAGGGATGATAAGGCATAAAGTTTTGGGATTTTTGCAGCACTCGGGCTAAAACAAACTATCAACGCAAACAGCTGAAATTCTTGCCATTACTAGAGCTTAGTTCGGAAGCAGCCCTTCGTTTAACACTTTATTACTTCTGACGAAAAACAACCGTCACGCACCAATTGCAAAGGGGAATTTCCCAAGTGTGATTGAAGGATTTTTCGTCATGAGGAAAACAAACATCATGTGATGATGTAATAAGAGATTTAAGTCGAAGAAAAAAGCAGATCATATGACTTATTACCTCGAGCTTTTTCACTTTTGTAAGTTCTGTCAGAATACAATCCATGTTTTTAGCCGGTCGGCTCTTGTTTGCAGGACATGCATTGGTTGCTTTGAATAAAAACAGCTGCACTTGCGAAACTACAAATGATTGGTTAGGAAAGAAGTATTTGCCTAAACTTTCTCCTACTAGGGGTCACTTACACTTAGTGTNGCATTGGTTGCTTTGAATAAAAACAGCTGCACTTGCGAAACTACAAATGATTGGTTAGGAAAGAAGTATTTGCCTAAACTTTCTCCTACTAGGGGTCACTTACACTTAGTGTGCATGTTTTGCACATAGATAGAATGTATGTATCACAACTGCTGTGTTGTCTTAAGATTCTGTTATGTTTCGTTGTTTTTTGCTTTCATCTTTTTACAATCTTTTAAATTTATCTTTGTTATAGGCAGCCTATTTTTTGAAACAATACCATGGATAAAAAGGTACATATAACACAATAGCACAATACACTGCTTACTTATGTTGGACCTTAGGTCCTCAAAGACTTCTTTAAGTTCACAAATTGAAAAGATCTGATCAGGCCATTTTTTTCAGGCTGATTGATAACCAGTATCATTTTAATTCAAAAGCGATTGAGGTAACTAGCATTGCCTGAATTTTGTTTTGTTATTGATGCAGCTTACAATCAGGTCAATTAAATTCATCATTTAACATGATTAAATTGATTTTTCTCATGTTGTTTGGGATGGCTTGCACTGGCAACTGTCACAACTTTGATGCAGCACCTTCAGAAAATGGAAATTTTACAAAGTTAAAATTCATCGAATCACTTGAAAATGTCACGGAGAGATTTTTTAAGCAATCTTTTGACCCTGCTAGTAATGATTCCTGTGTGAATTCCCTGGCACAGTTACTCAATGATGTTTCCAACAAAAAGCTTTATGCCATTAAAGGTAAAAAATGTTTTTCTGTGTTTACCATATGTTCAATAAAATAAAGTGTTTAGTTCCTGGTTTTGGTGGTAACAATGCCGATTGTATGTCGGCCTAACCCTTAATTCCCCTCCCCCTCTGTGAACCCTTTGTGCCCCAGTTTGGTAATCCCAGTGTAGGCATGTGTGAATAAAAAACAGCTTTAAAAATGCCGTAACTTTGTTTAATAAATACAACCCAACCCTAAGCATCAATTTTTTGGCATACTTTTAATTGTATTGGGTGGAGAAGTAAAACCACATTTCAGGTTGTAATGCTATCATTGGTGACTGGTTAAAAAATAACATACCAGAAACACAACAACCATTTATCAAGATGTCATGCAATGTTTATTAAAATATCCCTGATAATTTACATGTAGTGTTGTCCCAAGGAATTTTTAAATGTTTTAGGATATTAAATATGTTTACAAAAGTCTTAAAATATTAAATAAGTGACCAAATTAAGCAAATGAAAGCACATTTTTATTTTCACAAATCAATCAGTAGTGCAGACTTATGTCAAACACATATTCAAATCCATTCCTAATAGCTAGTTGCTTAATCTACTCTTGATCTGTTTCATCACATAGTGCTGGACTACAACAGTGATTGTCGAAACATTTGCAATAAAATGTATGTTTTCTGGCAGTTATGCTTTAATTAAGCAACTCTTCAAGTCTGTATCTTGTCCTTAGTGTTGGATGCATGGGGAAAACTGGAAAGTGGATTTTTTCAGCTTAATGTGCGATGGATGGGAAGATATTACGAATGCATCAATATTAAAACCACCGAATTTGAGGGAAAATATTTTTCTGTTTTGTTTAAATCAAAGGTCTGGTTTTGAAATGTTTTTAAATGTCAAATGAAAATAAAATGTTTTGTTTTATTCTAGTTGTTAACCTTAAGGATATTAGTCAGACTTTTTGATATTTTAAAACTTATGTCCATATGCCCTTTATGTAACGTGACACAAATGTTTCCAGGTATCTGTATTCGTACTGCAACTTGGAACATGCTTTCCAAAGACGTGCAGTGCCCAAAATGTTTCGAACCTTTTTGAAGTCCTCGCGAAAAACAACATGACAGTGACTGTTACTCCATCACAACAATTTCAAGCTGATGCCTCAAAGTCCATTTTAGGCTTGTAAGTTTCTGCTGTGTCATTCAACCTCTACTGGGTTATGTCGAAAAAATTCATAGAGATATTGTAAAAAGCCTAACTCTTAGCACACAAAAAATCTAAGCCTTAAACACATGGTAGTGCTGGTGTTTTTTGAAGTTTGTTACATTGTTTGCAGGAAGTTTTTACCTATAAAACGTTTTACTGGCAATTGTATTTACTATTACATTGTCAGCAATGCTGTATGATGGCATTGTAAGTTTCTGCTGTGTTTTATAACCTCCACTGGTTTAAGTTTCTTTGTCCAAAAATCACCATAGTACTGACAGATATGGAAGAAAGCGTAACACTTTCATAAAAAAGACAAAATATTAGCCTAAAACATGTCGTAGTGCTGGTGTTTTTTAAATTTGCCTTTTTAACCATTTATACATTATGTTTTTTGCAGCAAACACCTGCTCTTTTAAACTTTTTTAATTTATCCTTTTTTTAAATAATCTTGTAAATTTTTTTAGGGTTATACTGGCGATTGTATTTGCTATTACATTGTCAGCAACACTATATGATGGCATTGTAAGTTATCAAAAGAAGCAAATAGCCCATATGCATGATGACTTGGACCTTACTGACACATTTGAAGGTAAATTCCAATCATTCTCTTTTAATCACAAGTTTTCCTTCACAATTTACAAATCACAAATTACATTTAAATTGCTTGTAAGCCAAAGTATTTTTTGTTCATAAGTTTTATAAGTAACTAAGAAGCTCGAAAAGAACCCTTATTTAGCTTTCACTATTACAAACGAAATTTTATTCCTCCCTCTGAATATTGGTCAAACAAATTTAAAAAGTTTTATGTTAAAAAAATAACCCAAAAAATCAGTTTGTCTTGCTTACATTATGCCAATAGGAAATATAACATTAAAATTAAATACATTTTGCTTTGTTTCAGTCCCCAGGTGGCAAAAAATAGTTCTGTCTTTTTCTGCATTGGAGAACACCAAGCGTTTGTTGAACACTGACCAAAAAGCAGGAGACATCAACTGCCTGCATGGAATCAGGTTCATCAGCATGTCATGGGTGATTCTGGGACACACTGTACTTTCTGCCAATAATTATGCTGGTGAGACAATTTATGGTATTTTGTTGGGCAGGGTGTCATGTTATTGTTGATCTTAATGCCTGGAAAAATTCCCCAAAATAGATTTACTAAAAGAATGATGCAAAATTAAAAATGGTCAAAACTTAAAAACTACTCAAAAACACACATGTATAATGTTACAACAAATAAGGGTTCGTTTATTTATCTTAGAGAGTTATGTTTTGTAACTTACCTAATAGTTTTCCCCGCATGATATATTGCTTTGTATTAGTTTAAAATTATACCTTGTGCTTATTGCTAGACAATATTCAGCAGTTTTTGGTTTTAACCAAGTAACTCAAGTCCCTAGGAAATTACTCAATCCATTCTAACTAGATATGTCTAGAGTAATTGTAAGATAATCCATTTATTAATTTTCACAGACAACTTGATGTTTATTGGCAAATACTTGATAAACTCATGGACATTTCAAGCGATTGTTAACGGAACTTACTCAGTTGATACATTCTTTTTTCTGAGTGGATTGCTTGTTGCGTACTTGGGAATGAGAGAGTTGAATCGGTCAAATGGAAAAATGAATATCCTGATCATGTATTGTTACCGATACATCAGGTTTGCTGTTTACATATACTGACTATTAAGTAGTTGCTAATTAACATACATAAAACCATGTTAGTGACATATTGACTGTACAATGAATGCATTCTGTTACACAGTAAATTAAAACCTATGTTTTAATGTTATCTTGCAGCAGCAAAGTGACATTTAATATATTTTTTAGATGTATTTTTTACAGACTTTAAGAATTTGTTTGCAATTTTATTTTATTTTAAATGTTTAACTTAAACACCTAATCATAGATAAAAAAGTATTGTGAATGTATTTAATACAAAGTAATTTAAACCAAGTGAAGCCAGCTAATATCTGACAATACTAATTTGACAAAAATGCTAATCCTAGGTGTAGAATAAAATTTAAGCCAGCTATAGATTCTGTGTGACACAACAGTCTCTACTGTGCTATATGTAGAAAGTAAAGCATGCAAAAAATATAGAAAACATTATCATAAATAAATTTTCTTTTTTTACAGATTAACACCAGCATACGCATTTGCCATTCTTATGCTTGTGAGCATCTGGCCACTGTTTGGAACTGGTCCATTGTGGTATGCTTCTACTCAACAATCAGTCGAATTATGTGATAAATACTGGTGGACCAATCTCCTATATATTAATAACCTTTATCCCTCTGATATTGGCAAAGAGGTTTGTGTGATGAAAATAAATAGATACGATTATTTTAGTTTGTGTGTTTTGTAATTGTAATTGCTTGCCTGTTAGTGCCAGCAGTTATCAAAATATGTTTGTTTCAAGATGTAGAACTAAATGACTCCACCCTGAGATTTGTAAAAGTTTTCAGTATAAATCTCATTTAATGGGTTTAAGAAAGGGGGACAAACCTTTCAACAAACAAAAAAATTTTTATTCTTTAACTGAATTAGAAGCCAACCCTAACTGTATGAAGTCGACTTCCTAAAATTGACTGCAATATTAGGTTTACATTTTGTTTTCCCTAACTGCTGGCCTGGCGACAATGGTTTTTGTACAGATAAACTTTTTTTGTGTAAAATGCAATACCATTTTTTAATTTTATCTTTTAAATGTTTAGTGCCTTAGCTGGGGCTGGTACCTGGCTAATGACATGCAGTTTTATCTTCTTTCGCCGTTGTTTCTCTTCTTGATGTACAGGTATGCTATATCAGGCTTCCCAAACTTTTTAGTCCACATCTCCGTTTGGTTTAATAAAACTCTCCGCGACCCTTCACGTTTTAAAGTGACAAACAGTTCAAAAGACGCATTCTATGTATTTTATTTAAACAGAGGCATAGATAAACCATAAAGTATAAACATCTACAAATGAGTGTGCTCATGAACCCTGAAACTTTGTTGCATGACCCCCTGTAGCAACAGGAGTTTTGGAAGCTCTGCTGTATGCTGTAGCATCAGCAGTTGATTTTTTGTAGATACTTTTATTTTTAACCTTTTTTAATGGCTATGGCATTTCTTAATTGCAGTGAAGGTTTTTTTCAAACCTTCCCTAATTCTAAGCATCCAATGTAAAATTAAACTTAAATCTTCTTCAAAAAATTACCTTGATTGACTGCACTTACCCGGTTGTACAATTAACTTTGGGCAATTGAGCATGTAATGTGAACATTTTTGTGTAAAAACAGGCATGTATTGTTTAAATGTTTAAAGAGTTTTGTGTGACAAGAATTAGAATAAAAGCAACTTGTAATTATTATTAAATATAAATGTCTTGGGCCAATGTGCTGATACTTGTACANAAACAGGCATGTATTGTTTAAATGTTTAAAGAGTTTTGTGTGACAAGAATTAGAATAAAAGCAACTTGTAATTATTATTAAATATAAATGTCTTGGGCCAATGTGCTGATACTTGTACACTTTCTGCAGATTTTGGAAGATCGCTCTGGCTCTCATGTCATTTATCACATTGAGTAGTATGATAATTACTGGAGTATTTTCGAGACTCACCCAACAAGAGCCGATGGTGTTAACTATGGCTAATATTGCATAGTAAGAGAAGTTTTTAGTTCATCATTTGGTAATAGTGTTAAATTAAATTTCTACTATTTGGTAAAAAAAGTTTCTGTTTTAGTTTTTGGGCTTTCCTATGTTTAAAAAAATCAATAACATATAAATCATTTGTAAAATTAAAAAAAGTGCAAACAAAGTTTACCCTAAAGCATTCGAGGCAACGAACTTTAAACCTTGTTGTATTCAACAGGATTTTTCGACATGCAAATAAGCAATATCAATTACTTTTCGAGATTTTTTCATTAGACCCAAAAAGGTAGAAGTCGCATTTTGTTTAGCAGAGTCTGAAGCAGTGGTTCTAAACCTTTTTCATTATCGGTAACCCTTTGATATCACTCACCAGTTCTCATATTCTTCCATTTAAAGTACTTTGTTCTGTTCAAAACTGTTCTTGTGTTCAAATAACAAACGATTTTGTTGGGATGTTACAGATGTAGTGTAGTAATTATACAACTGGCTCTAACAATCATGTATCCTCATACCCCCTAGAAACATATCTTGTGCCCTTAGGTGTACCGGTGACCTCTGTTTACCGGTACCCCCTGTTTCCCCCTGTTGAACCCCTGGTCCAAAGTGTGAAACAGTTTTTGTGTTAAAACCTCTGTGAAATCGAACTTTATGCTGATACTTTACAGCGGTGTGGTAAAGATTTTCCCTGACAGCAACAACTCTATAACTGCCATCAAACCTGGTCCAGTATTTGAAACAGTAGATGACCCCAAAAAATACAGCATGTACATTCAGGACATATATGCAAAACCATACTGTAGAATTGGTGCCTACCTGATTGGGATGGCTTTTGGATATCTTCTTCACATCAAAAACAACCAAGTGAAAATGCATAAGGTCAGATTTTGATTTTGTTTAAAGTTAAACATGCATGTGTTTCTTTGTGTTGTTGTTTTGAAAAAGGTCCTTGCCCAACTTGCATGTATACGGATAGCCAGTGTTTCATACCGGAACGAAATAAATAAATTTTGGTTCAATTATCGGAACGAAATAACGAAATAAAAAAAAATAAAATACCAGAACGGAACGAAATACCGCTATTTTTTATTCCGGTATTTCGGTCTTGACATATAACCCGGAAGACTTGCTTGGAATTTCGTGTTTGATACCTAACATTATTCTTGCGTCTATTTTATCCAAAATACTCCGATAATGTTTGTCTTGTGTCATCTGTTTGATCATTGATGTTAAATGTAATGTGACGTAATAACCACCAAACAACCTTTTTGTGTTGCAACTTGCTTACTTTGTTCGGTTGAGAGCTTGTTTACACTGCAGTTAATTAGATTTGACAAGAAANAAAATACCAGAACGGAACGAAATACCGCTATTTTTTATTCCGGTATTTCGGTCTTGACATATAACCCGGAAGGGGGGCTTGGAATTTCGTGTTTGATACCTAACATTATTCTTGCGTCTATTTTATCCAAAATACTCCGATAATGTTTGTCTTGTGTCATCTGTTTGATCATTGATGTTAAATGTAATGTGACGTAATAACCACCAAACAACCTTTTTGTGTTGCAACTTGCTTACTTTGTTCGGTTGAGAGCTTGTTTACACTGCAGTTAATTAGATTTGACAAGAAACACAGACCGAAATATCGGAAAAATACCGTTATAATTTTTGTTTCGGTCAGACCGGAACGAAATACCGAAATAAATAAATTGCCCAGACCGAATAGCGTTATTTCTTTTCCTTCCGTTCCAGTATGAAACGCTGCGGGTAGCACATTTTGTTATTTTTTATCGTTGATCATACACTTTAACCAATCTCCAAACACCCTATGAGTTTTTGATGAGAAATAAGCAACTGTCTACTCTATTACAGTTTTGGGCTAATTATAACACCAACTTCTACATACAAACCTATGCTCAACAAATACCCAACATTTCCTCATGTCTTTATAGGCTCTCGTAGTTTGTGGCTGGGTGGCTTCTGTTTTGGTTGGACTGTCAATTATATTCGGATTATATTCGACTATACACAACATGGCAATGCTTAACTTGGATGTAGCCGCATTTTATAATGCAGTAACGAGACAAGTTTGGTGTTGTTGTGTCGGTTGGGTTGTGATTGCCTGCACAAGTGGATATGGAGGTAGGTTTCTAGTTAAAGTTGATTAGTAGGAGGAAGGGCGTCTTTTTAAGCTTAGACATTGTGTTTTGGTGTTGTTACTTCCTTAGATTTTGAAATATTTGTGACTTAAATTGGTTTATAACAGTCATACCCAATCTGTAGCACTAATAGACAGTCTTCTGGGTGGTGAGAATCTTTTTTTCAAATCTTATATTTAAATAAGTCGAGTTTTGTTCTGCATTTCCTGGTACTTTTTTATCAATTTTATCTCGATAGACTAGCATAAATCAATATAATTTAAAACAAAAGGTTGGGAACCATAGATTTTAACCATCGGCGTCATGTTTCTAAACAGAAATACATAGGGGCACAAGACAGAATTGGAACCAACAAGCTTAATTATTAAGTATATGTGCCAACATCTTTGCTGTCCTAGTAGCACATTTACCTGCAATAACAAATAAATTATGATTTAGACCTTCGGCTTTCCTAGATTAAGGCAATGCCACCTAAGTTTTTACCCAGAAAAACACAATAATGCCAGGAGGCTGCTTGCAAGCTTGTGGGTTTTAATCCTGTCTTGGTCACTTATGTTTTACTGAGCAAGAAACTGAAGCAACATTGCTCCAACCCAACTTAAAGTTTGCCCAAATTGAAGTCACCAACTTCAAAAATTAAAAAAATCAAATCAAAAACGATCAAACGGAACTGCAATGAGGCTGGTAGATTCAGGTGTTGCCCCACCCAGAGGGTAAAAATAAAACAAACAAACACAAACAATGAAAGGCAGAACAAAACTGAAGTGTTAGGCAGATGTTCCAACCTCTCTGCTATCCTGGCAGCACATTAAACTGCGATAACAAATACATTTTCAGGTTATGTTGATACATTTTTGAGTTGGAAGGGTTTCATTCCACTTAGCCGACTTACTTATTGTCTCTATCTACTTCATCTTATGGTGATCGCTTGGCTTTGTGCAACAACGGAAACATTACAGCACTTGAGCATCCAATACATCATTGTACTTTACTGTGGTAAGTCTGTCTTTTTTCATTTTTGTGTTTTTCAATTGGGGATGTTCATTTTGGAATTTTAAATTCAATATATTCTGTTTATATTCGATAATTGAAACCATTGGTATTTATTCAAAATGGTTTTTGAAATTGCATTGGTCTGCACTTTGTATGGATGAGAGTGACATTCACAGATACAGCAGCGAATAATATGATTTTGTTTTTTGTTTAAGTAATAATCAGCTCCACGCTTAACTTGATTATAATTAGTAACAAAACAAAGGCACAACCTGTAACAGGTGTTTTGCCATGTGGTTGACAATTGTATTGCGTGAGTAACAATTCATATACGTCCTTAGTTGTACAGCTAGTTTTAATTTGTATCTGTTATTGCATCAAGGCGCAAAAAAGTAGTTGCCTAGCTGGCTTCGCCATTACATGTGTTTTACACCCTTAGTACGTAACTATAATAATTGGATGTCTAAGATTGTTTGGATAGTAAACAGCAAATCACTCTCAGTTACAGGAGATCTTTACCCAACTTTCAAAGAGTAATAATAACACAACTTACTCAATATAATAATAATATAAGGCTTGGATTCATTGTTTTTGATAAGAAATATCGATTAAAAATTGCCAGCTATTCAACTCTATTGCCTATTGACATAAAAAACATGTATTGTCTTTTAACATAGAAAGCATAAAAAGCACTCACACTTTTGACACCAAGTAGTCAAAAAACAAACATAAATAGAAACAAGATTTATACATGTAAATATTTGCTGCTTAAACACCAAAAGTCAAATCCTTTGGATTAAAGATTAACTTTTGCCTTATCAAAGCAGATTTCTGAAATATAGCAAAATTAATAATAAGTAAAATTAGGTCCCCAAATTAAATTTGATTTACACGATGTCAAAACACACAGGAATTGATTGTTTACATTTCTAAATGTTTTTGTTTAAATTTGTNCACCAGATTTCAAAGAATTGCTCTCTCAATTTCTGCAATTGGAAATACTAAGAGATTGCTGAACACAGATCAAAAGAGTGGGGATATACATTGTTTGCATGGAATAAGATTTCTAAGCATGGCATGGATTATTTTGGGTCATGTTGTTTTAACTGTGAGTGGTTTCACAGGTAAAACTTTGTTTTGTTCAATTTTGCTGTTGTTGGATGGGATCATACCTAAATATATTGTGCTCATAATGAGACAATTTTATTCAATTATTGCAGTTCCAATGTATTATTCGGTAAAATTTTTGCCAACCAATTGGCTACATTAAGAACAATGGAAAATACAATTAGATAGAAAACTGGCAATAAATGAAAACTTTTGGCGTTTGAAAAAGGCTAGGCTGTGTAAGAAATGTTGATGAGCACATTTGAAAAACCTTTTACGGCTTGAATTGAGTTTATTTTAGTTGATGACATATTAACTTCAAGTCATGTAGTGACATAATACCAAAAAATGTGAAAAAGTCCCAGGCTTATTCTCCACTCGCTGTATTAATTAAGCAGTTTCGTATTTCATCCCATGTAAATTTGACAACGTTGTACATGTGTATGTGTTTGCAACAGGCAATATGCTAATTTGGAGGTCACTTCTTAACATTATTCCTTACTGGTATGAGAATTGTTCACTATAATTTGCTTAATGTTAATTACTGACTTTCTCCAGACAATCCAATTTATCTTGTGAATTACGTGTTGAACTCGTGGACATTTCAAGCAATTGTTAATGCAACATTTTCAGTCGACACATTCTTTTTTCTGAGTGGATTGCTTGTTGCTTACTTGGGAATGAGAGAGTTGAAACGGTCAAATGGAAAAATGAATATTCCACTCATGTATTGTTACCGATACATCAGGTATGTTTTAAATGTCCAATTTTTTAATTCTGTTCTGTATTTATACAAAACTGGAAATCACCTCTTCTAGGTAAGAAAGTAAATAGGAACATCTGTCAATGATAACTGTACTTTTTTACTTGTTTCTAGAAATATGCCCTAACTCTCGTAAATTACTAGTTGAATTAAATTAGCGTTGACTTTTATTAAAAATTTTTGTTTCTTTCACAGTTTTATGCTGAGTGAAATTACAAACAATGTCTGGTTGCTTGTTAAAAGTCTTATATTTAATTAGACTGACCCCAGCATATGCATTTGCAATACTGATGTACGTTAGTGTTTGGCCCCTGCTCGGTAGCGGCCCCTTGTGGAATTTTATGTCATCTGCTGTTGATATATGTGAAAGCAAATGGTGGACCAACCTCCTCTACATAAACAACATATATCCTGGAGCTTTGGAGAAGCAAGTAAGCTTTTTTTACATAAGTTTTAGTAAGTATTTACTGTTCTATAATATATGACAGGAATTAGGTTAGTCTTTCCACTATCCAGCTTCCTGCCTCATTGCCGTTTGTGTGAATCATTTTTTGTTTTTGATTTTTTATAATTGGTGACCTCACTTTGGGTCAACCTATCGGGTCCGCTGGGTTGGAGCAATGTCGCTTAAGTTTCTTGCTCAGGGAAACACAAGTGCCCAAAACACGATTGGAATCCACAACCTTGTGAGCACAAGGTAGTCACGCTAACCACTCGGCCATCTTGGCACTGAAGTTTTATATGTTGGATAATCAACATGTTTTTGTTGCAAACACACATGAAGTTGCTATGATATCAATAAGCAATTAACACAATCTAAACAACTCAAATCGCACTTTTTCTTGTCGAAGCCAATAAGTGTTGCAATATAAATGTCAGGTTTACTGATTTTTTAGGATTGGATTGCCTTTGAACAATAAGACTGTTCTGTTAATAAATATGTGAACTTTTTTATTTAGTGCTTCAGCTGGGGTTGGTATCTGGCTAACGACATGCAGTTTTATCTTTTTTCACCGTTGTTCCTCTACTTGATGTACAGGTATAAATTAATACTGCTATAATACACTTAGCTATTTTGCAAAAGTTGAGTTAAGTTCATTTTGCTTGGTAAATGAAATCACCGCAAAATGAAATGGAATTGGGAAACCTATTTAGTCCTGTGGCCACATGAATTGCACAACATTATGTCTTTTTGACGTTATATTATCATTAAGTGTTAAATATAATTTACCAATAATGGCACAGTCATCTCAAGAGGATACTTATACATACAATAAAATTCTGATCTGGGCCACATAAAATAATCAGTTGGACTGCCAGTTTCACATCCCTGCATTACAGCCAGTTTATTTGTTTTTCAGGTACAAGAAGATTGCACTAGCCACCATGTCGTTGGTATTAGTTGTCAATTTGATAATAACTGGGACATTTTCAAGAGTCACTGAACAACAACCAAATATGCTAGAAACTGTATCATGGTCATAGTATGTATTTTACATTTAGCATTTTATTTCTATGTGTAACCTTCACCCTGGTAAAGAATACAACATAGAATAATAAGGCTTTTTAGAACATAAAAGAGTAACATTCGATTTAGGATTTCCTGTGATACTACTTTCAAAATATTACTTTAATGACTTCAATTCAAAGCAACCCAACGATTTCAGATAAAGTAATGTTGCTTAAGAAACTTGTCCGATGAGCCAAACAGCTTATGAGCAGGACTTTTTTAACGAATTGGTTTGAAATAGTTTCATTCTCCTAGTAACAGAGTATTTTTTACCACATTTGCAATTTTAGTGATTTCAACAAAAAAATTTTGTTTTTTAACTGTGTTTTTTTAACAACACTCAATAGTTGAGTTGAGTTGAGTTTATTTCGCTTGGTGAAAGAAATCATAGCGACACAATTTCACTAAATTAATCACAAGGCCGGAAATAGCTGCGCAATGTTAGAACGTTATGAGGCACAAAAGAGTGGAGGGCACGATTGGTGGATCAAGGTTGAACGCGCTGCAGCTACACCGTAATTATAAGGCGTTATGTGACGGGGGCCCACAAGAGAGTGAGTTTGGCACAGTATGAGAAGCATGACTGGGGGGTGACGTTGGTGGGACCAGTGGAGGGGGGCTTAGAAGCTAACCACCCCTGCTAGGGAAAGAGGGTATTATAACCTCACATAAGCTGCCTGTTTTATTGCAGTTTCACTCGCATTTTTTAACGTTTTAAAGATGGCAACTCATTATTACTTCAAATCATCGGTTTACTGGGTTCGAGCTATATTGCTTAAGTTTCTTGCTCAAAAGTCCATCTTACAGTTAACTTTGATTTTCCTATCAAATTTGAAATGTAAGAGGATTACATAAGTCACTCAGCCACATCTTAAAACTGAGTAGGAGTTAAACCACCAACATAATATCTGCTGTTTAAAATTAAGTTAAAAGTGGCTTTGTCTAAAAATGATTAATTCACAGTTACGTTGTAAAAGCCCTGCCTAAGGAGGATGGACTCGTCACCGATCTGTTCATCGGCCCAGTTCCTGCAGAAGCTCAACAAAATTCAAACAAGTTCTTGGAAGACATTTACAACAAACCATGGTGCAGAATTGGTGCATATCTGGTTGGAATGGCTGTTGGCTATCTTCTGCATGTTAAAAACAATCAAGTTAAAATGCACAAGGTTAGAATCTAACTTTTGTATTTGCCACAAAGGAATTGGCTAATTGCCTGTGTAAGTGTACTGTATAAGGCTTTTGTCATGTTTTTTTCTTTTGTATTATTTGTGGGTGGTAAGGTCAAGATTGCTGAGTGTTTGTTGCAACTGCCTTATGGTCACAAGGTTGTGGGTTTAATCATATGTCAGTCTTTGTTGTTTGTTTCCCTGTGTAAGAAAGTTAAGTATTGCTACCACCCAAACCATAAGGATTGATACACATTAAAGTCAATACTGTTTAAAATAAAAAATACACAATGGATTTATTATATGCTCATCAGTTATAGAGCTACTTGTGTTATCAATAGAAGGATGCATTGTTAGTTTGGTACTCAAATTTTCAACTCATAAAAACACCAGAGTGTAGACTGGGATTAGGACCAACAACCTTGAGAGTACAATGCTTGGCCACAGAACTGTCTGTACATGCTTCAGCAAGTTTTTTATAATTTTAGGCTGTTGCGATTTGTGGATGGACTGCTGCTGTTGTGACCAGCGTTTTAATTATATTTGGTCTCTACCCAACTCTACACAGCATGGAATTTCTTGACTTGGATACTGCCGCATTTTATAATGCAGTAACGAGACCAGCTTGGTGCTTTTGTGTTGGTTGGGTGGTGATCGCCTGCACAAGTGGATATGGAGGTAAGTCTTATATCTGTGTGAAATATTAGGGTTTTGGACTGAAAGTCAGTGACCATTGTACCCCATGTTTACATTCTACAAAGGATTCAAAATGTCAAGACAGTATAGTGGGTTTTTGGGTTCCTCTTCCCTGAAGGGGTATCGTCGTTGTGCACTGATTGCTTTGTTTAACCCTAAAGCCTGACATGTATCCAGAAAAACGCCTAATGTACAACTTTGCATGTGTGGAGACCCATGCGTTTTTGCCTGTAGAAACAATCATTCAATAAAAAACTTGGGTAACTATGAGACTCAATGCAAAGAATGTAGGGAATACACATTCTTTTTAAATTGGGTAATAGTGTATGTTGAATGTTAATATACATATATATGTGGTAAGCCACCCTACTAGTTTGTAAATGGTTTTATTGTGAATGTATAGTATTTTGGGCCTGTGTATGTTATAATGAGTAAATGTAAGGTAAAGTTACAGTTATATATCGCTACATTCCAGCTTGGATCAACACATTGCTGAGCTGGAGAGCTTTCATTCCGTTGAGCAGACTCACATATGGACTTTATCTTCTCCATCCACTTGTAATCAACGGAATTTGTTGGAGTTCAGAGGTCAATTGGCATTACAGTCTTCTGCTGCTTGTCATACTGTTTAGTGGTAAGTCATTATGGTTTGCTGTTAAACTCACTGTTGTTGACAAGTCTTAACGCACAGGGTCCAGTTTGATTTTCTGGTATGATTGAACAAGTTGATACTGCCTGAAATAGATTTACTATAATTGTTAGTTTTACAAGCAGCCAAGTCATTGCAGGTACCAATATTATTTCAGTACCAATTCCTGAGTTAATCGAGTTTATTTTCAAGTTTTAAACTTGTTTGTTTCATTTAATGCTTCCTTGACAAAACAGAGTCTGTATACATTATGCTTATAATGAGTCACCAAGAAAAGGAGGTTTCACACCAGTTTTTATGTTATCACATTTTAAACAAAACCACATACACCGACATAATATCCATGGCGTACATCACTGTCAGAAAATTAATAAAATTTTTCTAATATTTTTTTCTCTTTGTAATTTTATTTTAACATGTCTGACAACAAAGATACTGTTAACAAAATAGGGAAATTTATTGTAATATTGCACAAAATACAGTTAAATACAGAATAAAACTTACTTTACTATCCTTTTCAATATACTTCTGTTGTTTCAGGTTCCCTGCTGCTGTCAATAGTTGTCGCATATTTTCTTTACATATTAGTGGAAGCCCCAGTCATGAGTGTCATGAAAATCATGCTAGGAAAAAACCAGGTCAAAAAAAGAACTGAACCTCCTGCAAAGGAACTGGAAGATAAAAACCTACTGCAGAAACACAATGGCAAAGAAATTTCTGGAGCGGTGTGACTAACAATCAATATACTTGGCAGACATTGTGTTTGTAAATCATTACTGATCATGTTTAACATGTGATTCTCTAACAAAATTGATAATTGTTTGTTGGTTTCATTTTTATCCTGGTGGGGCGAAACAATGCTTGAATGCGTTATGCTCACAATGAGTCCGCCGTCGAGCTACCTGTCTTCTTGCAGTTCCGTTGGATAATTTTTTGATTTGATTTTTTCGAGTACGTGACTTTAATTTGGGTCAACCCATCGGGTTCACTGGGTTGTAGCAATGCTGCTTAAATTTCTTGCCAGGGGAAAGACCAGTTACTGGCACAGAATTGGAACCCACAACCTTGCGAGCACAAGACAGTCGCGCTAACCACTCGACCATCTCGACGGGACTATTTGAAATTGTTCCTTGATGGTACAAAACCTTTTCTGCTTGACCTACTGGTTTATAAGTTTATTTGCCCACGATACGCAAAAAACCATGTTACCCTCAAATATTGCATGACATATACTAAAGGTGTGCAAACATTTAAAAAAATCTAAGTACCTAAGTATACGTGTTAGCTGCACAAAAGTTACTCAATATGTTGTTTCGTGATTACCTATCAAAACAATCATGACCTATTTATGTTCGTCTATGCAGTGCTCAAATCAAACCTACTGGTTGCAAAAATTTTGTGTACCTATTAAATGTTGCAGTTTTTCCTGATGCTCTTTGAAAACTAATATTTTAAAGCGTGTTATACTACTCTTTGCTATTTCCTTTGCAGCAGTATTATTAGTGATGCATTTCTTTTAAAAATCTGCAATAACAATGTATTTTAGTGTTTACTATTTACCTCATTTTTTAATCGCTTTTCTTACCTACCATATTCTTTGCAACAAAGTATTTTGCGTTAACTGCCTGTTTCTTCACATTGCAAATACACATTTCTAACACAACTAGAATGTCTTATAAGAGTTTCCAATGTTTGTGGTTTCAAAGTTTTGGCATTATCAAAAGTCACCTAATCCTGAGCGATCAATTTGATTTTTCTGGCAATGGCTCAAGTTTGCTAATTTCCTTTTCATTAAAATCTTTTGCAACCTGGCAAATGGCAGCAAAAATTTCAACAGGTTTGGAGGATTGTAACAGGCCGAAATCAGCTTAACTTTATTTATTACGAGGATACCAACATTCAAACTGAAATATCCGCCAAATGTGGCCCTTGATGGTGACAAAATTTTCACCTTCCTCAACTTTCAGTTTTGTGGGGTCAAAAAT